>JAXGGA010014734.1:0-31209 GCA_038373865.1 Uloborus plumipes | reverse complement strand
TCCTTTACTTATGCATCAAGCCACTTTCTTGTGTATCAGCACTGCTCTTCCTATTTGGGAAAAGAAACTATATCCTTCTATGCGAAAATATTTATAGGATTTTTTGGCAATGTTCCTGGCAAGGGGAATTTTCTGAAAGTTTGATAGCCACTAGCAAAACAAAAATCCTTCTCTCATCCAAAATTCAATATTTCCTCCTTTGCAATAGCAAACAAGAAGTTCTGTCAAGAACTAAACGAGCCTACTTTCCCGTACATCGACATCGGCATTCTAGAATCTAATCAATATTCTCTTGAATATCTGAAACTGAAAATTATGTCAAACATACCTTTATAGCACTTAAAGCTGATTTCTAAAAGCAAAATATACCCCTCTCATCAGATAAAATGAACACGTAAAAAGTAAATAAACGAGTAAATAAAGTTTTGTCACACCTTTTAAAGAATGTAACTGTTATAGTTCTTCCGTAGAAAAATTTCACAATCGTTTTCAAAAGGAAAAAAGTAATAAATAAAATAAAAGTACAAAGAACATCAAAACACATTTTATCAAAGAAAGAAAAAAAACCTCGTTCGTTAATAAAATGTCTCGAATTTTATTTTTAATCCGTTGCCAGTTATTAAATATAAATAAAGAATAAAATGCTCTAGTGAATGAACAATTTTTGTAATCAAAAAAAAAATATCGTCTGCCAAAAAAAAATAAATAAATAAAAGTAATGATAATTAATTAAACAAAAAAAAAGAATAAATAAACAAAAAATCGTCTGCCCAGTCAGTCATTTTTTTCTGAGCCCGCATTTCCGCCATGTTTGCGGAGTCGGAGTCGGAATCAGAGTCCTTACAGAAGATTTTTCAGAAAAGTACTTAACATAAAGTTTTTATCAAAACCGTTTTCTTACAAAGTTAGTTTGAAGGAAATCCGCCTTTAAGTTCAGAATCAACATTCAATTTAAATTTCTCAGTATGCGCTCATGTTAAAAAATTTTCTGAACGGTTCATCATTGAACGAAAAATGGTTCAAATTGAAAAGTGAAATATGGGAATGAGTCTCTCCGAGATCTTTCGAACAAAAAAAGTTTATTGAATTCAGACGGTTCACTTAAAAGTTATTAGGTGGAGAAAGGTTGCTAGAAAGGTTCAATGTTGAACGAAAAAAAGGTTCACATTGAAAATTTAAATACGGTAATGAAGTATCCTTGCCGAGATCTTTCGAACAAAAAAAAGTTTGTTTAAATCGGACTATTACCTCAAAAGATATTGGGGTGAGAGCTTGTTTGAACGGTTCAATGTTGAACGAAAAATTGTTCAAATCGAAAATGTAGATACGGGAATGAAGTATCCTTTAAAAGATCTTTCGAACAAAAAAAAGTTTATTCAAATCGGACGGTTCACTTAAAAGTTATTAGGTGGGGAAAGGTTGCTTGAAAGGTTCAATGTTGAACGAAAAAAAAGGTTCACATTGAAAATTTAAATACGGTAATGAAGTATCCTTGCCGAGATCTTTCGAACAAAAAAAAGTTTGTTTAAATCGGACTATTACCTCAAAAGTTATTAGGGGTGACAGCTTGTTTGAACGGTTCAATGTTGAACGAAAAATTGTTCAAATCGAAAATGTAGATACGGGAATGAAGTATCCTTGAAAAGATCTTTCGAACAAAAAAAAAGTTTGTTCAAATCGGACTGTTCATTCAAAAGTTAGTATCGCGGAACCGGTTGTTTGAACGGCTCAAAATTGAACCAAAAATTGTCCAAATCAAAAAATCAAATATGGGAATGAGCTGTACTCGCCGAGATCTTTCCAACAAAAAAAAGTTTATCCAAATCGGAATGTTCATTCAAAAGTTATTAGGGGGGGACAGACAGACCGACCGACCGACCGACAGACCGACACACAAATTCCCCATCTCAATACCCTACTTTCAAATTTTTAATTTTTCGATATTCATTTTACCTCTTTATTTTTTTAACTTGGCGATATTTTTTGGACTTGGCGGTATTTTTTTTAACTTGGCGATATTTTTTGGACTTGGCGATATTTTTTAGATGCTGTAAGCTACTTTTAATACTTTTTTCGTCTTTCTTTTATTTTTAACGGGAAAGTAGGCTAAAAATGGGCATTTTGGATGAATAAAACCAATTTGAGATTGAGAGAAAATGACGTCAAAGGAGTGATGCTTCTCAGAGGTAACATTGCTTTTATGTTATGTCTTAGAAATCGATAATTAAGAATTCATTGAGATAATCTGAAAAAATGAAGATTCGCATTTATGCTTTTCAACATTGTATTTTTGCCAAGGGCGGATCCAGAACTTTGAAAGAGAGACGCGATTGGTTTTTCTTGCTTGCTTCTAACAAACAGTAACCACGAAGGATTCGTTCTTCTGAAACATTTCCGGGGAGAGTCCCTAAGCCTTCTTTCTCCAACTTCATTAAAACTCCCATAAGTTTGTATTTTTAGAGCTTCAATATCAAAAAATTACCAATGAAGAGTCCCCAAAGGGAGGGGCGATCGCCCCCACCGACCCTTGTATCCACCCGTGATTTTTGCTTTTATTTACAAACATGTGCCACGTTTCTCTGCAGGGGTGCCCATCCCCCCCAAGCTCAATGGCGCAAATTCCCCCCCAAAAATTTTGCCAACCCTCTTTTACTTATTTTTTATTTTTAGCGCTCTCTATTTTTTTTTAATATTATTTATTTTTTTTATATTATTTATTTATTTATTTATTTTTTAATATTATTTATTTATTTATTTTTTATTACAATTATTATTTAATTAAAAAAATTCTGCTCTACGCCACTGAAAGTTATCATTTTATTATGACTTAAAAATAGACACTGAAGGTATAAACTGAATGCAATACTTCTAATCACATGATTTTTACGCACTATTTGTTTAAATAGGGCTGGGTGAAATAAACAGAATCTGAAGCTGAAGGGATAAGATTAGTTAAAAATATTTACAATAAACAGCAATAAATTAACTAAATAAACTTGCTTGTGCTATGCAAATGAAAATAACTATTATAGTACAAACAAACATTTTCGTAGATTAATGAGTGTCATATAAATAAAACAATCATTTCAACTCGATCTTTGATAGTAAAATCAAACATTGAAAGACAATTCAAATGTTTAAAAATATAACGCATAAAAAGGTAGACAAATACCATTGTAATATTTATATGTGTTGACCAACCAAAAGCGTGAAATCGTATATTTCCACGAAAATTTTCTCATTTGGGAGTTTATAATGAGGCATAAATTAATAAAATCAGATAATAAATTCGGGTGGGATAAATATAATAAAAATATCTATGAAAATGATTAGTAATTCCCAATAGCAACAAGAAATTAAATCAATGATATAACTTACACTTAGCAAATGAAAATAATGCCTCTTTGCCTGGACCGTCATTTCAAACTTTTCCAGCGGGGGCAATGGGTATGTATTCAATGTAAAATATGCCAAAAAATAGTAAAAACACCGCCCACTTGCAGGTAAACACATTGGTTTCCCAAAGCCGGGGAGGGGGGGTTGACTCTCTGACCCCCTAAATGACGGCCTACCCTCCACTTCGTAAGAGTCCAGGTGCCTCTCAAATGGTAATAGCCATCAAGAAATAATTGTGCAATATGATAGAATCTTAGTCCCGTTAGAAACAAACAAATTAACTTCTCAGGCAGACACTAAAAAATTCATTTTCTCCCTTTCAACTTTTAGCCCAATATTCATGTGCCATAGCTATCATGGAACCAATGAACTCCCTATTTCAACGCATGCATAAAAACAGTTCAAGATTTTTAAGATGCAAGTCATGCCCATATATAGCCACTTAAAACTATGAACCGTCATTAATACTAATAAACCAGGTGTTTGGTGGTTATATATATACAGGGTGCGCCAGAGAAACTTACTTTTTTGAAAAAAATCCTGCGCGGTGAGATGGCTGCGTAGAAGGCCGAGAGTGGGTGCATTTGGAACGGGATATCTCCAAGTTTTGTTTTCCCTATAAAAAGTCGCCATCGTGTTATGGTCAAAAGAACAGCTCGCCTTTGCCGTCGAAAGCTACTTTTCGAACGGCCGTGAATACAGCTCGGTACAGGACCATGATCGAGGAATTCTTTCTTCCAGCCTCGAAGAAATGAACATTAGGGACGTGTGGTTTCAGCAAGATGGAGCCACAGCACACACTGCACGAAATTCAATGAATTTGTTGCGACAACATTTCCCCGACCACCTCATCTCTCTCAGAGGCGATCTCCCATGCCAGCAAGCTCCCAGATTTGGCGCCATGCGATTTTTTTGTGGGGTTATTTGAAATCCCTGGTTTATGTTGATCGACCACGCACAATAGCCCACCTCAAGAATAACATTCGCGACGAAATTGCCAACATACCAATTGATATACTGCAAAGAGTGCTCACAAACTTTAAAAATCGTCTTAATCAGTGTATGCTCAATGGGGGTCATCATTTAACCGATGTCATTTTCAAGACTAAATGAAAAAAAAATGGGATATTGTATTCTCAAATAAAAAAAGAATTAAAACAATAACTTAAGTAGTTTTGTTTTATTGGCATTTCAAAAAGTAAGTTTCTCTGGCGCACCCTGTATATATAAATACATATAAAGTGAACCTTTTTGAAATCAAATAATTAACAAAGTAAGATAGTTTTAAAATACTGTTACAAGGAATGTTTAATATAAATCTTACCTTGAAGTTGATGGTGCATTTTGTATATTTGTCATTGTCACCGTTGAAACAATGGAGCCTGCACCCGTGTTACTAGTCGCTTTATCCCAAGTACTACTGCCTTTCTTAGCAGCTACAACTTTGTACTTGATATTAATATTATTTCTAAATTTATATGCATGCTTTTTGCGACAATGTTCAGTCCATTTGTCTTGTCTGTGCACAGTGTTGCAAAGTACTTCTAAACATTTATATTTGAACGAAGTTTTAAGAGCTCTAGGCATCTTCGAATGATTTCTTTTAAAATTTCACAAAACTTGAACCGCCATTTACTATGAACGCGACAAACTGCTACAAAATCGTCGATAACAGCGTATCTCACATTAATATGGCAACATTACGGTAGGCAGAAACTGTGACACTCCGCATTGAGAAATCTTTATCATCTAGTGTTAAGATTAAACTGAACTGAAGTGTAAAAATAATAATAAAGTAATAAAAATAATAATATCAAACGTTGGAATACCCGTAGCTAATGACTTCGGAGCAGAAAAACTGCATAAACAGCAGCTAAAAACTCGCGCAAATAATGAGTTCCAGGCGCCACTAATAAATAATGTTTAGGCTGGAAGTTCCTATTTTACATTTGAGCCGAGATTTGTTATGGTGTCAGTGGTAATGCTGAAGTTGAATTGATAGAGTATCTTTTTTCCCCCGCTTAGCAGTCTCATTCTAATTACTCAGCAACAATTCAGATACAAATCGTTCTACAAGAAGTTAATATTTTTCGATATTAACTTCCCCCCCAAAAAAAAAAACTTAAATAAAAAAAAATTGTAAAAAAATTGAAAAAAATTTAATAAATAATTTAAATCGAAAAAATAAATTAATAAATAATTTGAATAAATAAATAAATAAGTTAAAAAAATCCCCCCCAAAAATTTTGATGGCGCAACTTGCGCCATAATCCCCCCCTATGGGCACCCCTGTTTCTCTGAATGTTCGAACTGCCTGCAGCGCAAGAGCTTTAGAATCAGCCATAATTACAAGCGGACACATACAAATACGAATGTGACGACCAACAACAGGCTCTGAGCCCAGCCAGGTTGATCCTGGTCAGTTATAGTCCCCAATAGAGATGAATGGCCCTTTAAAAGCTATCCACTTCCTTGCTCATTACAACCTCTTCCAGTAGGCTATTCCAAGGGCCCAACCCCATTAAAATAGTAATGCTTTCTAATTTCCTGGTTTGCTTGAGGTTTGAATAGCTTAAAACAATGTCCTCTTGTCCTGCTTTCCATGCAAAACTTTAACCCAGCCACTTCTTTCATTTTGATAAATTTAAGTAACTGAATTATGTCCTCCCGGATTCAACTTTGCTCAACTATAATCATCCATAAAAATAATCAACAAAAGGGGACCTAAAACTGATCCTCGAGGAACCCCACTTAAAATCTCACTCACTCCATTTAGAATGATTTCCCTTCACAACTAATCTTTGCTTCCTTCTTGTCAGTCAATTTCTAACCCAAGAACTGAATGTAAAACAAAATTCGTAAGACAAACAAGAACGCTAAACACACAATTCATTTCCCTCTTAATTTAACTCTTATATGTTGTCTGAGCACATCGCTATTAATCACCCCATTTGTCAGTCGTTAGCTTAAATCGATGATGAATGGAGAACGCAGCCATTTGTTTTCCCCCGCTGCCACGGAGGGCTGCGAAAAATATCAAAGACTGATCGTGTTTTAATGATATTCGTAACCGTACCTTGCAAAATGACTCACACTATTAACCGAAAAAGTTGGCAGTGTTCCTGATAGCCTTACGCACCCCGAGATTAATTACTGTTACTCCCGTGCGCGGTTTTTTTTTTTTTTTTTGAAGAATTGTGATTTGCATGCGCAGAGGACAACAACAAAAAAGTTGCATCTTAATGAGTGGTGCTAATTTTAGGTATTCTCTGAGTTGTGAGTATTTGTGCGATTTTTATGGTGCGCTCATTGATGTTGCGGAGAGAGCGAATGACTTTTGGATAAATCATTCTTTGAACGAAATATTTTTTTTTCTCTTGTGAGTAATATCTTTCTCCGAGACAGTACATTGTAAAAAAAAATGTTTTTGCAGTACAATACAGCTAATTTTATAGTAATTTTACAGTAATAAACTGTGAAATTTCTAGTTTTATAGTTTATTTTACTGCAGTAAACTGTAAAATAGCTAGTTTTATAGTTTATGACTGCTTTTACAGTTCATAACTGGAACCTCTGCTGCCAGTATCACCATGTAAAAACAAAAGTTTACTTTTGGCAGTGCACCCTTTTTTCTTTTCTGCAATTTGTCCAAAGGTGGTTCACTGATTTAGATGTCATTTTCTCCAGATTAATTCGGATAAATTTGATCAAAAAAACAATTTTTATTTAATTTTTGCCAGTATACATTTGATGTGTTCGAGCAGTAGTGTAGCCGAGTGAAGGTTCTGGGACTTCCTGGAATCGTTGGTGTTGTTAATGCTGCTATCTTGTGCTAAGTAGGCTGACAATGTGAGGAACGCTTCTTCAATTTCCAACTGTGCCACCATTTGAAGTTAAGTCCGACTTCCACAGTATAAACATGCTCGCTCCTCTTCAGTCCTGATTTTTTGAACCATTTGAATTTCAAGTTTTAAACCTTTGTTAGGCCTGAATAGTATTTAGCAAAAAAAATTGGGATTGATGAAAAATAAATGCTACAATCTTAGATTTAAAATGCATAGATTTTTTTCGTTATAATTTGCTTCGAAACCAAATATAAATAAAAAGTTAGTAGGTACATTTCATTTCACACTCCAGGGTCCCCCGTACCTACCACAGCTTCGTGGTTTAACCGGGATAGGGCCCTGAAGAGCGCTCTGTTCTTAATTTTGAACCAGAACCTAGGGTCGAGCAAACCCCAGAGGTATCGTTTCACTTGGAGGACTTTGTGACCACGACATTTTTAACGCCTCCCAGCCACCATTAATCAAGACGGTGGATCTTTGATCGGCTGGGATCGAACCCGGGTCCCTCCGGACACGAGTCCGATGTATTACCGATCCGGCCACCACTGCCCAGTTAGTAGGTACACCTATGTATACCTTTATCTAGGACTGAAGAAGATAAGGACCCGTTTATTGGATGAAGCACAATTCACAGCACAAAAAAGTACTCACACGAAGAAAGGAAGAGGACAGGAGAGAGAAAATACATCCGTGCCCGGGCTGGGGTTCGAAATCGGGACCTCCCCATTCCGGACAGAGTGCTCTGACCACTAGGCAAGGTGGCCGACTGAAGTAATGTAATTATTAATGAATCAGGAAGGAATCTTACAAAGAAATTATTATTTTTAAAATCTGGAATGAACATCGAAAGTAGTTAACGTAATTCGTTCTTTAGCAAAATATACCCAAGTAGCACACTTCGTTTTTTAAAGGTTTTAAAATGGTTATTAACGTTGTGATAACGGATTAAAAGCGTTTATAAAACGTTTAAACGTTTTTTGTGCTACCTGGGTATGTTACCACTACTTGTTCATCTCATTAATAAGTAAAAGGGTCTTAAAGACCCCACAGATATCGACTGTCTTACTTGTTCGGAAATTGCTTCGAAGGCCAAGATTAATATAAACACTGTCTGGAGAAAAGCCCCTGTTCATGGCTGGTACGAGGTTTTTTTCCTGGTGCTGCTCTAACTTGGATCTATAGTACAGTAGAAGTATACAGACGGCTCTGACCGGATTCCGCAGCGGGCATCGTCGTTCTCTGCGTTACGAGGCAGGGGTCTAGAGTTTTCCCTCTCTGCCCAAGTTGTAACATTTCTCGTGTTGATCCTGCTCATATTTTGTCATGCATTGGCTGCCTGAAGGGCCAATTCGCTGCTTGAAATAAACAGTGGCATATCTGCAAAAATCGATTTTTTTTTTATTGCATCAAAAAATTCTTTTTTTTTTTTTTTTTTTACTCTTTCTTGTGGTAATATCGGCATATCTCTAGTTTCAAAATATCACGCAGCAATCGCTAGTGTCGTTGTGCATAGTTGGTATTTTGGCGCGCTTTTCCTAGTAAACAACGACACAGCCGCCATTGCGTCAGTTCTGAAGAAGTGCTTGGAGGAGGAACATCTATGTCTCTGTAAGTTGATTCGGCATAAGTACCCTTACTACCATTTTACTTCAAAATACCGTTTTACTGCAAAAACTTTGAAACGCTCTCCTGAAACGTAGTGTTTTGCAAACATGTCACTGTTCATTTCAAGCAGCGAATTGTTTTCCTCTTCCGAGTTGCTTCTTGAGAAATTGCTTTCTCACGAGTTCATGGATTCGATTTAGATGATACTGTCCAACAAGTGGGAAAAGTCACAACACAGCACACACAACATAAGTAAAAGGGAAAAAAAGAAAGAAAAAACACACTTTTTTTTGTAACGCTCTTGTTGTCACAAAAACGCATTAATGTTCCGTATTAGTTCATTAAAACAAACGGCCTCGCTATGTCTGAATCCCCTCTGTCAAAAGTCCCTTTCTTACTAAAGTACAAACTGTGATTTCACTATCCCCATTAACGCGTGTCTAGTGGCAGAACTAGAACTTTCCAGTACCGCTATAGTCCCGAGGCCGCGCGATGTGTTTCGGCGCCGTCTTGCATCCGATAGTTCAGACAGCGTTCGAAATCGGCAGAGTGCATTAGCCGGCCCTAATGCGTTGTTTGAAGGGTCGTCGACGAACTAATCACGCGGAGGCGAAATGAAGGGGGGGGGAGGAATAGTGAAAATCCCCCCCCCCCCCTCCACCAGTAGAAAGGATTTCCATTCTCACAGGGTTTAATTTGCACTGTAGATCGATTCTGCGGTCACGTGTGGGACAAGTCGTAGTAAATTCTCCTTAGAATTTCATAAACATCAAAACAGGCCCGTCATTTAGGGGGGCAAGGGGTTGAGAAATTAATATATTTACACATAAGTGGGCGTGGTTTTTTATGTTTTCCGATGAAATTGCATTGTGTTTGGACCCTTTGCCCCCCCCCCTCCCCCCCCCCCCGGAAAAACTTGAAATGACGTCCCTGCATCAAAATTAATAAGGGCAGAAAGTTAAAAGTTTGTTGACCTGCAGCCCCGTCATTTCAAGTTTTTTCAGGAGAGGGAGAGTCAAAGAGTGCAAACACAATACAATTTCATTGGAAAACAAAAAAGAAAAAACACACCCACTTATATGTAAAAACATTGATTTCTCAAAGCCGGGGTTGGGGCAATAGACCCCTCCTGAACCCCCTAAATGACCGGCCTGTTGACCTGCACGATAAAAATACATGTTGTTTTTACAGTATAATACAGCTAATTTTACAGTAGTGAACTAAAATTGCTCGTTTTACAATAGTAAACTAAAATTGCTAGTGTACAGTAATAAACTGCAAAATTACTAGTTTTACAGTTTAGTACAGTGCATTTTAGTTTTAAACTGGAACCTCTGATGCAAGTGTTATGCTGTTATTTTTACAGTATAATGCAGTTAATTTTATTTTTAAACTGCTTTTTTTCCAGTAATAAACTGCAAAATGGCTAATTTCACAATTTACTACTGTACTTATACAGTTTTGAACTGGAATCTTTGTTGCCAGTATCGTACTGTAAAAGCCATGCACAGCTTTTTCTTTTTTTTTTTTTGCAATGTGTTACAAGTGCGTGACTCGTTTGACTGAAAGTTTAATTTTTGTTGACCCAGTGAAAGGTTTCTCTGCTTCGGAAGCCCAGACGCAGCAACATTCTTGCAACAGTTGTTTGGGAAGCAATGTTGGTATACTAGACAGCAACTTAACTTGACACTGAACGTCACTACGGGCGGAGCCAATAAGAGCTCACAAGCATTCAGCGATCTCCTCTAATTCGCCAAATAGGCTGTGACGTTTTATCTGGCTCGTTTTTCATAGGCTAACGTCACGCTGACGTCACGATGTTTTTTGTCAAAAAAAGTTGCAGTGTGGTATAGCCCTTTAGTTCATCTGGGAGGTCAGTTGTTCAACGGTAGCCCGTCTATTTATCCGAACGCATCTCCGCAGCCGACGTTCGCCCATGTCAGCCATGGCTCGAGGTGCACCACATTTTCCACGTCGCTGGTTTTGGACAGTCTCGTTTTGCTATGCACGGTACACTTTTACCTCGACGGCCAGCGAACAGTTCAAAAACTCCGCCATTTCGGAAATGCTTTCATCCTTCGTCCGAAAGCCAATGGTTATGACTTTTTGGCGTCAGATAAATCACTTCGTTTTTAGCCTACTTTCCCGTTGAAAATAAAAGAAAGACGAAAAAAGTATTAAAAGTAGCTTAATGCATCTAAAAAATATCGCCAATTCCAAAAAATATCGCCAAGTTAAAAAAATATCGCCAAGTTAAAAAAATATCGCCAAGTTAAAAAAATAAAAAGGTAAAATGAATATCGAAAAATTAAAAATTTGAAAGTAGGGTATTGAGATGGGGAATTTGTGTGTCGGTCGGTCAGTCGGTCGGTCGGTCTGTCGGTCGGTCTGTCGGTCGGTCTGTCTGTCCCCACCCCCCTAATAACTTTTGAATGAACATTCCGATTTGGACAAACTTTTTTTTGTTGGTAAGATCTCGGCAAGTACAGCTCATTCCCCCTCATTTTTGATTTTTCGATTTGAACAATTTTTGGTTCAACTTTGAACCGTTCAAACAGCCTGTCCCGCGATGCTAACTTTTGAGTGAACAGTCCGATTTGGATAAACTTTTTTTTGTTCGAAAGATCTTTTCAAGGATACTTTATCCTTGTATTATTTATTTATTTATTTTTTTTCTTTTGAAAACGATGGAGGATTTTTTCTACGGAGGAACTGTAACAGTTACTCTTTAAAAGATGCGACAAAACATTATTTATTCGTTAATTACTTTTTACGTGTCTATTTCATCTGATGAGAGGGGTATATTTTGCTGTTCGAAATCAGCTCTAAGTGCTAAAAAGGTATGTTTGACATAATTTTCAGTCAGATAATCAAGAGAATAATGAACAGATGCGAGAATGCCGATGTCGATGTACGGGAAAGTAGGCTCGTTTAGTTCTTGACAGAACTTCTTGTTATAATACGCCAACGGTAGAAATTTTTTCCAAAGCTCTCACACACCTTTAATGTATCCTTAACTGCACTGTGCTACCAAGTGCCTTCTGTGATTGGTTACTTAATGTCAACATCTAAAGTGGGTGGTGGTTACATTAATGTGACTGGACTATATAACATGTGTGTTAGTGTCCGTGTGTGTGGTAATCACACATCACACTAAGGTCTGCTCTAATGATTCCAGTCTGCATCATTCTGACTGAAGATCAATTTACTGTGGCTGTTTGGCTAAAATCCAAGAATCATCTTCTTTTTTTTTTTTTTTGATAGAAATCAATACTTTACACACATACATACTCGTATTTAAAAATGCTATGTTTTCATTTTTTAGCCTACTTTCCCGTTAAAAATAAAAGAGACGAAAAAAGTATTAAAAGTGGCTTAATGCATCTAAAAAATATCGCCAAATCCAAAAAATATCGCCAAGTTCAAAAAATATCGCCAAGTCCAAAACAAAGTCAAAAAGAAAAAGAAAAAAAAATGAAATAAATATCGAAAAATTAAAAACTTGAAAGTAGGGTATTGAGATGGGGAACTTGTGTGTCGGTCGGTCGGTCTGTCGGTCGGTCTGTCTGTCCCCCCTTAATAACTTTTGAATGAACATTCCGATTTTGACAAACTTTTTTTTGTTGGAAAGATCTTTTCAAGGATACTTCATTCCCGTATCTACATTTTCGATTTGAAAAATTTTTCGTTCAACTTTGAACCGTTCAAACAAGCTGTCACCCCTAATAACTTTTGAGTGAACAGTCCGATTTAAACAAACTTTTTTTTGTTCGAAGCATCTCGGCAAGGATACTTTATTACCGTATTTAAATTTTAAATTTGAACATTTTTGGTTCAACATTGAACCGTTCAAGCAACCTTTCCCCACCTAATAACTTTTAAGTGAACCGTCCGAATTGAATAAACTTTTTTTTGTTTGAAAGATCTCGGAGAGACTCATTCCCATATTTCACTTTTCAATTTGAACCATTTTTCGTTCAATGATGAACCGTTCTGAAAAATATTTAACATGAGCTTCTACTGGGAAATTTAAATTGAATGTTGATTCTGAACTTAAAGGCGGATTTCTTTCAAACTAACTTTGTAAAAAAATGGTTTTGATAAAAAATGTATGAAAAGTACTTTTCTGAAAAGTTTCTGATTCCGACTCCGACTCCGCAAACATGGCGGAAATGCAGACTCAGAAAAAAATGACTGACTGGGCAGACGATTTTTTGTTTATTTATCTTTTTTTTTTTTTTTGTTTAATTTTTTTTTTTTTTTTTTTGGCAGGCGATTTTTTTTGTTTACAAAAATTTTTCATTCACGAGAGCATTTTCTTTATTTATATTTAACAACTGGCAACGGATTAAAAATAAATTCGAGACATTTTATTAACGAACGAGGTTTTTTTTTTTTTTTTCTTTCTTCGATAAAATGTGTTTTGATGCTCTTTTGTTTTATTTATTATTTTTTTTTTCTTTTGAAAACGATTGTGGAATTTTTCTTCATAAGAACTGTAACAGTTACATTCTTTAAAAGGTGCGACAAAACTTTATTTACTCGTTTATTTAATTTTTACGTGTCCATTTCATCTGATGAAAGGGGTATATTTTGCTTTTAGAAATCAGCTTTAAGTGCTATAAAGGTATGTTTGACATAATTTTCAGTTTCAGATGTTCAAGAGAATATTGATCAGATGTTACAATGCCGATGTCGATGTACGGGAAAGTAGGCTCGTTTAGTTCTTGACAGAACTTCTTGTTAAATATTACGAACGTTATTTGCTCATTATTCAACAGTTGGAAGGGGCTGCTATTCAAAGAAAATAAAATAAATTTTAAATTTTAGCTTTAAACCGACTACCGTGGAGAAAAAAAAATTGTCATTTGCTCCAAATTAGTTTTTAAATCCTATGAAAATACAATGTTTTTCAAAGAAAACTTAATGTTTATTTATTTGCTGGTGTTGGTGACAGCGAAGAACAAGTAGTAGTTTGATGGTGTTGTCAGAACAGAAATGAATCAGATAATGCTCTCACTCTCGGATTCATCTAAATCAGGGCTTCCCAAACTGTGGTCCGCGGACCCCTTAGGGGTCCGCCGAGCTTTAGTCGGGGGTCCACGGTGAATTACGAAAAAAAAAGGGGTTTTAAAGCTTTAAAATTACTTTTTTGCTTTTGAAAACCAGAGTTTTCCTTTTCGAAGTATGCAGTTGCCTTTTATGCCATACTCAATACTTTGAGACAGGTTGCTGCAAGATCATGCGGTCAAACCATTTTCTGCTCTGACAAAATCGTACTGTCTGTCATCATGTTTATATGAACATTTGATAGACATGTTATTATGCATATTGGATTGACATGTTAATATGGATATTTGATTGACATTTCTTCAGGCTAAGCTTTGGAAACTACCTTCCAAGATACTTTTAAGACCTCAATTTCAAGAACTTTACCGGAGACGATCCCCGAAACTTCACTCCCACATGAATTCACCGTTGATCGTATGGATTAGTGCTCTTAAAACTATGTTTTCGAAAAATTTCTGGGGAACAGTTTCTGACCTCCGCTTTCCTTAATATCATCAGGGTTAGTCTACGTTTGAAATTGTAAATTTAAATTTTTAAAAATATCCGGGGATCTTTCCTTGCACCCTTTCGTTACCCAAATGGCAGATTCCTACGTTTATATATAACGCTTCCATTTCTAAAAAAATTGTGGAGCGCACGAATATTCCTCTTTCCTAACATAACCAAACTCTAAAAGTGCGTTTGAAAAACTGTAATTTAGCAAATTGCAAGAAATTATTCATTGAAACTTCAATTAAAAATAAAAAAAATCCGGCAGATTATCCCATACCTCATTTAATCTAATTGTTAACAAAAAGATCTTTCAAAGGAGAATTTTTAAAACAAGGATTTTGAAAAATCGCCTGATGTGCTGTCTGTTGTTCCTCCTAATATGTCTAAAAAAAGGCCTACTGGCGCGTTTTTAAGGCTTAAAATTTCCTGGGGGTGGCTGCCACAAAAACTACTCTAACATCGCCACAAATCGTATAAAATTGCTCTTTTTTTTAGGTACAGTATGCAAAAATTTATGCACTTAAACTAGGTTCATATTACAAATGTAAAAGTGCAGTTAAACTTACGGTCTTTGTTACGAAAGATATATTAATAAATATGAACTTCTTTTTACTGACAAAAGATAAATTTGAATAATTTGTGATTGTAAAATTGAGATTACGCGCAAAATGCGCCATAATTTGTTTTTCTCCCGCTAAAGTAACCGTCAAGAAATCTAGCCCAGGTATGGTTTAAGTTAAATTTTCAACTTCATTTACTTTGAGGGGAGCGGGGGGGGGGGCAAACAATGTTCACATTTGGTTGAGAAAAAATGAATCTCCCACTGGAGGAAAATCCTACTTATGCTACTAGTTGATTTATTTAAAGTTCAATTCACTACGAACAAAAATTATCTTTGCACTTTCTCCAACGACAGGGGTCCGCTCCGAACTTTGATTCATGAAAGGGGTCCTCTACTTAACAAGTTTGGGAAGCCCTGATCTAAATAATATATCTTGGTCAAGTACACACATTCACTAAACACAGCAGCAGCACAGCAACAGCAAAAACCTTCCATTTTCCGTTAATACAACCTGAAAACAATTTGCTACCAAAAACGTCCCAATCATCTGCATTTTAAATCCTCACCTCAGCTCCGCCATAAGTACATAGAAGAAGCTATTGATTTAATGGGGCAAATGCCCGGCACGAAATGGCTCAAACAATCTCAAGGAAAGTTATCGAATTTTTGGGCCATAATCCAATTATTTCACGACTACAAAAATAAAAGTAAGAACCAATGTTCTTCATGGAAGAATCGTCAAAATACGAGGCGCTGGGAATTTCTACTTCTTTGGAAAGTCGATCCCTTTAATACATTTATTTAATTCTAAGTTGTTTTGCGTTCGGTTCGAAGATTCTATTTTTTTCCGCTTCATGTTTAGTTATGCATTGAATCGATACGAAAAAATACTCGACATCCATTTAATTGTCACCAAAAACGAGGATAATAATCCTTTTACGATGTTATTATGATTTTTTTCCCCAAAAATTTTTCGCAGAAAGATCAATTTTTACCTTATCTTGCAGTTTGATGCATGGCTTAAAAATTTTTACCATTTTGACTGGAACAATTTCACACGCTTATTAAAAACAGTTCACTTTGTGCGAAAATGAGTGAAAACCAAAAAGCAACGTCTAAAAACATAAATAAGTCAAGTTAAAAATCGGCATGTTTCAAAGGCATAAAGCCTCCTTCTTCAGTGCCAAGTAAGAAATAGAAAGAACCAAAGTACCGGAGAGTTTAAATAGAAAAGGAGCAAAAGCTAGGACAGGGCTTCCCAAACTGTGGTCCGCGGACCCCTTAGGGGTCCGCCGAGCTTTAGTCGGGGGTCCACGGTGAATTACGAAAAAAAAGGGGTTTTAAAGCTTTAAAATTACTTTTTTGCTTTTGAAAACCAGAGTTTTCCTTTTCGAAGTATGCAGTTGCCTTTTATGCCATACTCAATACTTTGAGACAGGTTGCTGCAAGATCATGCGGTCAAACCATTTTCTGCTCTGACAAAATCGTACTGTCTGTCATCATGTTTATATGAACATTTGATAGACATGTTATTATGCATATTGGATTGACATGTTAATATGGATATTTGATTGACATTTCTTCAGGCTAAGCTTTGGAAACTACCTTCCAAGATACTTTTAAGACCTCAATTTCAAGAACTTTACCGGAGACGATCCCCGAAACTTCACTCCCACATGAATTCACCGTTGATCGTATGGATTAGTGCTCTTAAAACTATGTTTTCGAAAAATTTCTGGGGAACAGTTTCTGACCTCCGCTTTCCTTAATATCATCAGCGTTAGTCTACGTTTGAAATTGTAAATTTAAATTTTTAAAAATATCCGGGGATCTTTCCTTGCACCCTTTCGTTACCCAAATGGCAGATTCCTACGTTTATATATAACGCTTCCATTTCTAAAAAAAATGTGGAGCGCACGAATTTTCCTCTTTCCTAACATAACCAAACTCTAAAAGTGCGTTTGAAAAACTGTAATTTAGCAAATTGCAAGAAATTATTCATTGAAACTTCAATTAAAAATAAAAAAATCCGGCAGATTATCCCATACCTCATTTAATCTAATTGTTAACAAAAAGATCTTTCAAAGGAGAATTTTTAAAACAAGGATTTTGAAAAATCGCCTGATGTGCTGTCTGTTGTTCCTCCTAATATGTCTAAAAAAAGGCCTACTGGCGCGTTTTTAAGGCTTAAAATTTCCTGGGGGTGGCTGCCCCAAAAACTACTCTAACATCGCCACAAATCGTATAAAATTGCTCTTTTTTTTAGGTACAGTATGCAAAAATTTATGCACTTAAACTAGGTTCATATTACAAATGTAAAAGTGCAGTTAAACTTACGGTCTTTGTTACGAAAGATATATTAATAAATATGAACTTCTTTTTACTGACAAAAGATAAATTTGAATAATTTGTGATTGTAAAATTGAGATTACGAGCAAAATGCGCCATAATTTGTTTTTCTCCCGCTAAAGTAACCGTCAAGAAATCTAGCCCAGGTATGGTTTAAGTTAAATTTTCAACTTCATTTACTTTGAGGGGAGCGGGGGGGGGGGGCAAACAATGTTCACATTTGGTTGAGAAAAAATGAATCTCCCACTGGAGGAAAATCCTACTTATGCTACTAGTTGATTTATTTAAAGTTCAATTCACTACGAACAAAAATTATCTTTGCACTTTCTCCAACGACAGGGGTCCGCTCCGAACTTTGATTCATGAAAGGGGTCCTCTACTTAACAAGTTTGGGAAGCCCTGAGCTAGGATAATCAGGTGTCAGCGTGTGCCGAGCTTGAATTTGACGTTGCGTTTTCAGAAAATTTAAAAGCATGAAGTAAAATTGGCGAGATGTGTGGAACTGCAAAGGATTCGTTACAAATGTTACTTAAATTTTTGTGAACATAAAAGACTTCTAAGAAATCTAACTCACCAACAGTTAAAGGTTTGCAAATAATTTTTGCTTCGGAGAAAACAAATCTATGGCACTGAAGAAGGAGCCTTTTTGCCTTTGAAACATGTTTGCGATTTTTAACTTGACTTATTTCTGTTTTTAGACGTTGCTTTTTGGTTTTCACTAATTTCACACACCTTCAGAAAAAATTCTTTAACTAAAAAAAGTCGTCGTGTATAATACATAGAGTGTGTCTCCTAAAGTCCCTTGTTACCTTGTCAACCTCTTAGCTTCGGAACCGCTGGCGCTATGTAAAGTTTTTAGGTACAGTTGTCATGTTCTGCTGAATAACTACACTGTAAAAAATAAACTGTTGTTTTATACAGTAAAATATTGGCAGGCAGAGGTTCCAGTTTAAAACTAAACTGCACAGTAATAAACTGTGAAACTAGTAATTTCAGTTTCTTACTGTAAAGTTAGAAATTTTATAGTTTATTGTCGTAAAATTTAGCTGTATTAACCCATTAATGCCTGACATTTTTTTTCAAAGATATTTTATATACTGGTTACAAACAGTGTTTAATAGACAGGAAAAATGATTAAAAAAAAGTATCATGCAAAAAATATTTTTTTTATTAAGGAAAGAAAAATCGTCCCTTAAAAGTTACGATAGACCTCAAACGGTACACACTTTTTTTACAAAAAATTTTTTCTGCCTACGATATAATATTTAAAAAGACATTTTATATGAAGAAATAAAATCAGCAATGAACATAAACTGGGAAGCTGGGAATAACTTTGAAAACTTAGCTTTTTTCTTGAGATTGTGAACGATGTCATTTTTGATAAAGATCATAATAAAACTGCTACAGAACAATCTTTATTTGCTGCACTTTACAATCTTTATATGCTGCAATCTGTTAATAACGAATTGAAACAATACCGAGGTACTCATTGAACACTATTATTTGGTTGAAATGTTCATCTTTGTTAGATTCAAACCCTTTTTTTGGACCGTCCCTAAAAAAGGGACGCTAGGCATCAATGGGGTAAACTGTAAAAACAGTAGCATAGTAATGGCAGCAGAGGTTCCAGTTCAAAACTGTAAAATGCACGGTAATAAACTGTAAAATGAGCAATATGACCTTTTATTACTGTAAAATTAGCAATTTTTACAGTTGATTACTATAAAATTGGCTGCATTATACTGTAAAAACAACATTCATTTTTTACAGTGTGCACATACAGCGGTACCTGGTGAAAAATTGTAAAGTTAGAATTAATATCTAGAAAACGTGTTCCTTTAAAAATAATTTTTCAAAAAAAAAGCTCTCTTTAAATAGTTTTCTACCGATGTCATTGCTGTGAGATTTAAAGTGTTCGTGAGTCGTCTAACATCACTATCAACGCGCAGTTTTTTCCTCTAGTGCACACGACAAGCAAATAAAGGTGCACGTGTAGTGAGTGTACCCAGTCAACGTACACACAATTTCCAATAAAACGGGGAAGTAATGACGAAGAACGAGGAAAAGGAACAACATCTTCTAGTTGTTGAAACATTCATTATTTTGGAATCAAGAAACGGAATTCAAATTTTGACGCCCTCGTCGGAATCTGAAGGAGAGAAGAAAAAGAAGCAATGAGTTATGAAATATTCAAACGGAATAAGAAGAAATTTGTTTTCGTGCGTCTCTTTTCGATACTTGCTTGATTTTCGACATTTTTATGAGCTTTGTTTTGCCAAATTTTGAATCGAAATATCAAATCAGATATCGGAGACAGAATGTTGTTTCCTTCTAAGCAAAGGGATAGTTCTTTGGATGTGTATTTAAATGTTCTGCTGCACTTTTGATAGCGAGGTTTGTTGATGAAATGCAGAAATTTAATATTTTTATAGGAAACTGAATTGTTTATAAAATAAGTGAGAACCTTTGCCTTCTTTTCTTCTGCAATTTCTTTGTCTTGTGGCA
This sequence comes from Uloborus plumipes, assembly GCA_038373865.1. Classification (NCBI taxonomy): domain Eukaryota; kingdom Metazoa; phylum Arthropoda; class Arachnida; order Araneae; family Uloboridae; genus Uloborus; species Uloborus plumipes. The sequence continues at coordinate 11,385 of JAXGGA010014734.1, read as the reverse complement.
CCAACTTTTAGGGTATTAACCAGGGCTGCGGAGCCGGAGTTGGACTGACTTTGGAGTGAGGGAGTCGGAATCAGAAGTCGAAGACTTTAAGATTCCGAGAATTCGAGTTGTAGTTTAACCCATTAAATGCCTAGCGTCCTTTCTTTTTTGGGACGGTCCAAAAAAGGGTCTGAATTTCCTCAAAATGAACATTTCAACCAAATAACAGTGTTCAATTAGTACCTCGGTATTGTTTCACTTCGTTATTAACAGATTGCAGCACATAACCATTGTAAAGTGTGTTATGCAGCAGTTTTAATATGATCTTTATCAAAAATGACATCGTTCACAATCTCAAGAAAAAAAAGCTAAATTTTCAAAGTTATTCCCAGCTTCCCAGAAAATGTTAATTGCTGATTTTATTTCTTCTTATAAAATGTCTTTGTAAATATTATATCGTAGGCAGAAAAAAAATTTAGTAAAAAAAGTATATACCCTCTGATGTCTATAGTAACTTTTAAGGGACGATTTTTCTTTCCTTAACATAAACATTAGTTTTTACATAATATTTTTTTAATTATTTTTATGTCCATTAAACACTGTTTGTAACCAGTATATAAAATATCTTTGGGGAAAAAAATGTCAGGCATTAATGGGTTAAGTTGGCCATTTTTTATCAGAGTCCGTAACAGTACCATAGCTACTGAGCACTAAGGAATTGTTTTGGGAAGTCAGTGAGCGCCCGTGACCTCCCATCAAAGCAACTATGAAGGGGGCGTGAACCTTGGATTTTTTGAGACATCTGAATGTGGTGCATACACATTGCGGCGGGCCGAAAATGACTTTTTTTTTTATTTCGATGATGGGGGGGGGGGGGTGGCATTGAGGGAGCAAAGTCCACATAAAAAATTAGGTACGGCGAAAACAGCATTTTAACGTTTTGACGAAATTAAATTTAAAACGTAGAAAAAACAGGAAATTGCCAAATCTTCAAGGCATTTGTGAAAAAGGAAGGAAATGTACCACAGACCTCAATTTTTTATGGAATTTCTATGCCCCCAATGGTACATTTACTGCCCTACCCGTTATCGAAAAAAAAAATGTTTTTAATAATTTACTAAAAATCTCGAAAAAACTATATTTTTTCCAAACTTAAACGCGATTGATGCAGATCAAGAAATTGGCCAAAAAATTTAGACCAGTGTTACAATGTAAAACAGCAGCTCATTTTTTGCAGTGCACATCCATGCCCGTGCCGGGATTCGAACCCGGGACCACTCCATCCGAGTCAGTATCTGACCACAATGGACAAGGCGGCAGGCATTCGAGTCATTAAACTGGCTACTTCATTTAACCACTGATTCAATAAATCGGCGTCCCCTGTACTCCGCTTTTACCCATTTTTAATACGCTTTTATTAGTTTCACGTGTGGGTTTGTCTGTTTGTTTGTTTGTTTGTTTGTTTATATGTATGCGTGTAACTCTGAATAAAAGATAAATTTCACGTTCTTTACAAAGATAAATGTCGTAATATGCTTAATACTATTATCTCCTCTAATAATAAAGCTGAAGGTGGGTCTGTCTTTCTTTCTTTCTGTCTGTTACGCGCGTAGCGCCAAAACCGTTCGATGGATTTTCGTGAAATTTGGTACAAAATTAGTTTGTAGCATGGGAGTGTGCACTACGAAACGTTCGAGCAATTCTACGAAAATATTTCGTTCTTTTTTTATTCTAATTCTTAGCTCATATCTCCTTTATAAAAACGGCACACCATAACAATTCTCCCTCATAATAAATCTTTCAATCTCTTCATTTGAATCTCCAACCTGAAATTATTTTTTTTCTCCCCATCGACGGCTCTGGAGCTTCGAAATTTATGATCGCCGCGTTGCGAAACAAAGTATGATAAACAGCTCTTGCCCGCCGTGGAGATTGGAGGCATTCTTTTCCACAATATCGGAAGCAAATAGGAAACTAAAGGAACCCGGGCTCATAGAAAAGGAAATGACTTCGATTTCCTGCAATATGTACTTTTTATATCATGAGAAAAATCGACGGAATTTCAGGAGCGGTTATAAAATTTCATTTCTCAGACATATGCAGGCAATGTGTATTTTGAAAAGATCAAATAGCTGAGTAAATCTAGCCAGGACGACAGTGTAATTATTGTTCAATGAACTTCACCTAAGCCATGTTTGAATTTAGTTTATTTGTCTATTACAGCGACAACAATACCTAAATATATTATACCTTATTTAACGAGAGGAGGCGGCTCAAAGTAAAATTAATTTCCCCCTCTCCGCTCTTTTCTCCTGATAGTTGTCATGATTACGGCGCTATGGACTTTTTCCCACTTAACTTTTGCAACAGTGGTTAAATGCAAACGGTTAAAGTTGCTTTGTGCTTAAACTATTATTCAATTGAAAAATCAACGTTAATAAAGCGCAACATTTTCTTAGAAAATTCTGCTGTATTCATGTATAACTAGATTTGTTAGAAAACGTGAAGAAATAACTGAGACGTGAGGATGTAAAAAAAAAAGGCGTACTGTCTAACATTTTTTCGCGAGACCTCCGTCGAATCTGCGCACGCGCCAAGTCTCTTCTGACTTTCTCGAAATAGGGGGAAAATGGAACGAAGAAGTATCAAGAGAACAAAAGCGGAAGGCATCGGGAAGTGCGTATTCTAAACCTATCTCCCCCTTTTCAAATGGAAGCGTTCGTAGCTGCCAGGCGCACAATACGCAAACAGACAGTAAGGCAGGGATTCAAGTGAAACACCATTGCAATCGCTTCGAATTGCAATCGCTACTGGAAGTGAATTACATTATCATCAACTAAACTTGGCACTGACGTCACTACGGGTGGAGCCAATAAGAGCTCACAAGCAGTCAGTGATCTCCTCTTATTCGCCAAGTAGGCTGTGACGTTTTATCTAGCTCGTTTTTCATAGGCAAACGTCACGCTGACGTCACGATGTTTTTATCAAGAAACGTTCTAATGTAATTCATTTCCAGTAGCGATTGTAATTTGCGATCGCCTGTTTCACTTGAATTCCTGCCTAAGTCTTGTTTGATAAACATAAAATAAATGAAATGCCTCAAAGGCAGTGCATAAAGAAAAGAGTGGAGCTGTTTTCTTTCGCACGGTTTCCATGGAGACGACGCAAAATTGCAAAACTTGATACGCGTCTTTTGAAGTAACCAGTATAGAATACTTTGTTGCAAAATTGTGAGTTCATCTTGTTAGCTTGTAGTCTTGCGTATTAAATACTCTCCTTTACATTTTTAACATCTTCTTTAATGTAACAAATTTGTAGTAATAGTAATTGAAAAAATGAATTTGAATTTTGTCATCTGGAATTCAAATTATGGTTTTCGTAATGACGAATTGCGACAGATGGACAGATGTGTGTTTGTGTGTAGGCGGTAGTGTGTTCTCCTACGCCACCATGTCCTGCATGGTGGTTTAGCTGGACTGTTTTAGACTGTGCCACCATGTCCTGCTTAAGGAAGGAGCAGGTCCATGGAGATGGAGCACCCGGACGCGATACGCTGACAGAATACCAGTCTGAAAATGGAACCACTCGTCAACTGGACTGCAAAAAAATTAACTGTTGTTATGACAGTATATTACTGGCAGCCGGGGTTCCAATTTAAAACTGTAAAATGCGCAGTAATAGACTGTAAGACTAGCAATTTTAGTTTCTTACTGTAAAGTTAGCAATTTTACAGTTTATTCCAGTAAAATTTAGCTGCATTTTACTGGCAAAAACAGCAGTGTAATACTGGCAGCAGAAGATCCAGTTTAATAGTCCAGTTTAATAGTTTAAACTGTAAAATTAGCAATTTTTACAGCTTATTACTATAAAATTAGCTGTATTATACTCTGAAAACAACATTCATTTTTTAGTGTGGAGTCGAAAAAAAAAATGCACCAATTTCTCATTGCTCACAAAAGTAGCAATCGAAAGAACATTGTAAAACCAATTTTAGGCACCAGCAAACAGTGAATAAATTTATCCATACATTTTAACTAATTTTTAAAAATAATACTTGCACAACAACCATTTTTTTTATTTGCTTTCCAAAAATATAATTTAACGTACAAGAAATTTATCGCTTTTGACGATGTAGTCGAAAATCGTATCCAGAAAATGTAGGGACTCGTGAATATTTTAAGGATAGCTTTAAAATTTCATCATCGTGAAAAAATCCTTGCAATATTTTTTTTCTATTGTTCTGTGTCTGAAATGATTAAGAATGTAGTACTTTGAAAGAAATACTAAATTAATAATAAAAATTCTTGAAGTTTATGTAATTAAAATATGTCTGGTTCCCACTCATATCATTGCTTACTGTGGGTTATTTAAATTTAAGACATCCTATTGATATCTTTGCTTTTTCTAAATGAAAAAGAAAGTATTCTGCTAGAAAAAATAATTCATAAATGGTGAAAAGTCAAATTCATTTTATTCGCATGCTATATTTAATTTTTAAAATTTTTCAAACCAAACAGATATAAATAAAATGCTTCATTCAACTAAGAAACACTAAATTATTAATTATTAATTTGCAATTCAGGAAAATAAAACTAACGAACGAGAGATAATTCAATCAAAACTGGCAGCAAACGAACCATCACTTAATCTTTTTTTTTCAACTGTAAGTTATCTAAGAATCGTTCAAAAGTATAATGAAGATATTTGTCTGCTGCTAATTTCTTGGATTTAAATGCTGATATATTTCGCTTGAACCTTTTAAAACCATTTCACAAATTGAGACGTATAATGAAGACTGAAAGGAAATAATATGGCGATGCCTTTTCTTCAAATCATACTGAAAAAAACTAAAAAGTCCTCAATTATTGCTTATTATGAATAAAATTAATGATAGACGTGCAGACGATATCTAATTAAAGAAACAGTGGTACGAGAAATAAAAACGCAATGAGACATATGCCTTCTTAGTGATTTCTGCTTCTATTTTAAGAATTAAAAAAAAAAAAAACACCTCAATTGTATTCCAGTTAGTACTAAGAATTTACATTAATTTTGAATGTGTTTTTGGCTTTTTAGCCTACTTTCCCGTTAAAAATAAAAGAGACGAAAAAAGCATTAAAATTGGCTTAATGCATCTAAAAAATGTCGCCAAGTCCAAAAAATATCGCCAAGTTCAAAAAATATCGCCAAGTCCAAAAAATATCGCCAAGTAAAAAAAAGTCAAAAAGAAACAAAAAAATGAAATAAATATCGAAAAATTAAAAATTTGAAAGTAGGGTATTGAGATGGGGAATTTGTGTGTCGGTCGGTCTGTCGGTCGGTCGGTCTGTCGGTCGGTCTGTCGGTCTGTCTGTCCCCCCCTAATAACTTTTGAATGAACATTCCGATTTGGACAAACTTTTTTTTGTTGGAAAGATCTCGGCGAGTACAGCTCATTCCCGTATTTGATTTTTCGATTTGAACAATTTTTGGTTCAACTTTGAGCCGTTCAAACAACCGGTCCCGCGATACTAACTTTTGAATGAACAGTCCGATTTGAACAAACTTTTTTTTGTTCGAAAGGTCTTTTCAAGGAAATATCGCCAAGCTCAAAAAATATCGCCAAGCCCAAAAATATCGCCGAGTCCAAAAAATATCGCCCAGCCCAAAAAATATCGCCAAGTCCAAAAAATATCGCCAAGCCCAAAAAATATCGCCAAGTCCAAAAAATATCGCCAAGCCCAAAAAATATCGCCAAGTCCAAAAAATATCGCCAAGCCCAAAAATATCGCCAAGTCCAAAAAATATCGCCAAGCCAAAAAATATCGCCAAGTCCAAAAAATATCGCCAAGCCCAAAAAATATCGCCAAGCCCAAAAAATATCGCCAAGCCCAAAAAATATCGCCAAGCCCAAAAATATCGCCAAGCCCAAAAAATATCGCCAAGCCCAAAAAATATCGCCAAGCCCAAAAAATATCGCCAAGCCCAAAAAATATCGCCCAAAATATCGCTAAGACCAAAAAATATCGCCAAGCCCAAAAAATATCGCCAAGCCCAAAAAATATCGCCAAGCCCAAAAAATATCGCCAAGCCCAAAAAATATCGCCAAGCCCAAAAAATATCGCCAAGCCCAAAAAATATCGCCAAGCCCAAAAAATATCGCCAAGCCCAAAAAATATCGCCAAGTCCAAAAAATATCGCCAAGTTAAAAAAAAGCCAAAAAGAAATAAAAAGGTACAATGAATATCGAAAAAATAAAAATTTGAAAGTAGGGTATTGAGATGGAGAATTTGTGTGTCGGTCTGTCGGTCGATCGGTCGGTCTGTCTGTCCCCCCCTAATAATTTTTGATTGAACATTCCGATTTGAACAATTTTTTTTTGTTGGAAAGATCTCGGCGAGTACAGCTCATTCCCATATTTTATTTTTCGATTTGAACAATTTTTGGTTCAACTTTGAACCGTTCAAACAACCTGCCTCGCGATACTAACTTTTTAATGAACAGTCCGATTTGAACAAACTTTTTTTTGTTCGAAAGATCTTATCAAGGATACTTCATTCCCGTATCTACATTTTCGATTTGAACAATTTTTCGTTCAACATTGAACAGTTCAAGCAACCTTTCCCCACCTAATAACTTTTAAGTGAACCGTCCGAATTGAATAAACTTTTTTTTGTTCGAAAGATCTTATCAAGAATACTTCATTCCCGTTTTTAAATTTCCGATTTGAACAATTTTTCGTTCAACATTGAACGGTTCAAACAAGCTCTCACACCTAATAACTTTTGAATGAACAGTCCGATTTAAACAAAGTTTTTTTTTGTTCAAAAGATCTCGGCAAGGATGCTTCATTACCGTATTTAAATTTTCAATTTGAACATTTTTTTTCGTTCAACATTGAACCGTTCAAACAACCTTTCCCCACCTAATAACTTTTAAGTGAACCGTCCGAATTGAATAAACTTTTTTTTGTTCGAAAGATTTTGGAGAGGTTCATTCCTATATTTCACTTTTCAATTTGAACCATTTTTCGTTTAATGATGAACCGTTCAGAAAAAATGTTAACATGAGCGCCTACGGAGAAATTTAAATTGAATGTTGATTCTGAACTTCAAGGCGGATTTCCTTCAAACTAACTTTGCAAGAAAATGGTTTTGATAAATAATGTATTGTAAAGTACTTTTCTGAATAATCTTCTGTGAGGACTCTGATTCCGACTCCGACAACGCAAACATGGCGGAAATGCAGGCTCAGAAAAAATGACTGACTGGGCAGACGATTTTTTGTTTATTTATTTATTTGTTTTGTTTAATTTATTACTATTGTTTTTTTTTTTTTTTTTGGCAGACGATTTTTTTTGTTAACAAAAATTTTTCATTCACGAGAGCATTTTATTCTTTATTTATATTTATTAACTGGCAACGGATTAAAAATGAAATTCGAGACATTTTATAACGATTTTTTTTCTTTCTTTGATTAAATGTGTTTTGATGTTCTTTGTTCTTTTATTTATTTATTTATTTTTCTTTTGAAAACGGTTGTGGAATTTTTCTACGGAAGAACTATGACAGTTACGTTCTTTAAATGGTGCGACAAAACTTTATTTACTCGTTTATTTACTTTTTACGTGTCTACTTCATCTGATGAGAGGGGTATATTTTGCTTTTAGAAATCAGCTTTAAGTGCTATAAAGGTATGTTTGACATAATTTTCAGTTTCAGATAATTAATAGAATATTGATCAGATGCTAGAATGCCGATATCGATGTACGGGAAAGTAGGCTCGTTTAGTTCTTGACAGAACTTCTTGTTAAGTTCACAGTTAAAAACCAGTATATTTTTCTTTTTGCTTAATTTTTCTCCTCATTACTTGAATTTTACTATGAAAAAATAACTTATTCCGTGCACTTTAAAAGTTTGTTTTAGTTGAAAATTTGTTAAAGTAATGCAAATCTCATTAACACAAAACTTTTTGCATTAAATATCCAGAAATGAACGGAAAAAAAAAAGAAAAAGATGGCTGCATCTCTTTTTCTTAGACAAAGTTGAGGTGTTTAAAGAACTTCTTCTTTCAAAAGAAAAGTAGTTAATTTTTTAAAAACTTTTTCTTAGAACGGGAAAAAATGGAAGACAGATGGAGAAGTGTTTAAATTATCATTTAAGTTTGATTTCGAATCGTCGGTTTAAAGCTTCAATATTATGTCAAACAACCGTAGTAGTTTTGCAATTACAGAACGCGTTCATAGTTGTGTATCGTGAAGAATGTTGTTCTGATGCACGATTTCATGCTCGCTGCTTGTTTAATGTATATGTTTATATTTGATCTAGAGTTCAATTAAATGGATTTTGCTCATAATTGAATTAATAGTTTAAATTATGCTTAACCAAATAATGCAAATGCTTTGCATACATTAAAGATTATATTAAATGAAGTACTGATGTGCTTCGAAATGAATTAGCTAATAAAACTAAAAATAAACAGACCAACCTTGAAAACAAAATACAAGAAAGCTAAAAACAAAAAATAAAGTAAAAACAAGAAATTAAAGCAAAAACAAAAATTATACAAACTAAACTCACTAAAAAAAGAGAACATAAAAAAAATCAAGTTAAAGCATACTAAAATAATATGCAGAGATACAGAATAAGAATTAGAAAAATAAGAATAAGAATAACTATAACATAGCAAGATAATTACTTGGTGGCTTGGTGCTAGAGCGTCGGCTTTCTGCGCCGATAACCCGGGTTCGATCCCGGAGTTGGCCAGTGGGCGGATTTTCGAAATACTAACAATCTTTGGCGTTGTATGATTATGCGGCATGTAAAAGATCCCTTGGGGATATTCGTTTGGCTTTGAATATCCCTAGGCAAAATTAAATCCTAGTGCTCTTTCGCATCAAAAAGGTCCCAAGTGCCTCCATCGGGCGGCAACTGGGCTTCAAAATTCTCATGGTAATGGCATTCCGCTGATTCTGGTGCTACGTGAAAGAATGGATGCTTATTTGAGGGATCGCACTAGGTTTGAAAAGGTTGTGCCTCTACTGCAGCCCCATTTGAAAGAAGAAGAAAAAAAGATAGCAAGAGCAATAATTATTATCATTAGAATAATAATCTTCAGAACAGTTACGATAATTACTGAACTAGTATAATAACTTCCATTGTAATAGAATTGTAATAATATTCGTAATATTAATAATAGCTATGATTCTAAACAACAAAAAATTATAATAATCATAGCAATTAATAATATATAAATACTAATAACAATTATAAAATTAACTAATAATAGGAACAAGAGGTAACTTGCTGGTAAGCAGCAAGTTACAGCCCCAAAGTCATCTCCTCTCGCGCTGCCCCTGCTCTCCCGATTACTGTAAAAATAAACCGCAAACAATGCTGTTATAAAGAAAAATAAGTGATCCGAAAATTATTCTCAGAGGTGCTTTGTAAATTGTTCCAAAACATGTATTGGAAAATGTTCTTTAAAAAAAAAGAAGAAGAAGAAATGTTCAAAACGAGTGAGAAAAGGTTTCTGATAATGTGCAGTGTAAAAACCATACATGAAATGTATACGAGAACTGCCTAAAAAGTATCCAACCTTATTTTCTTGTGTGAAAACCAGATGAATATAAATGAAGCGCGCTTGCAAGAGCCAACTTTGAACCTTTGTCCATAGGCGTGAATTTTGCGCGGTCTGTCAGTAGCGTCAGTCACCCGCAAAACAGAACTTGACTGCTGTGAAGTTTAAAACCCTCGTCGCAGTTTTTTAATTTCGCGAAAAATGAAAAACTGGGGAGAGTCAAATGGACACCACTCTAAAGATGCACACAGCTTTCGGTGACAATTTCATGGTACTTGATTTCGTTATTTTTGGCGGAAAACAGGCTTCCTATCTAGCTCAATGCAGGGCCGTCAACAAGGGGGGGGGGGGGGGTGCTACACCCCCCCACTTTTCTGAAGAAAGGGGCCGCCGATTTTATTTTATCATTAAAATGAAATTTTAGAAAAATATTTCAGGACTTTAAAGGAAATTAAAAAGAGAAGCGGAATAATTCAAACATTATTAAGAATATCAGTAAACCTGAATTTCTAAAAATGTCCTGTATTTTCCGCGGCCCCAATTATTACTTATCAAAAATACATAATTGGGGCCGCGAAAAAAAGTTAAGATTCCTTCACAGCAATATTCGTTGCGAAAAATACGAAATTTTCTCGTTCATGGGGTCATGTAAACGGAAAACTATAGGTCGCCCTGCCCAGTTTGGAAAAAAAAAACGTACTGTATAAATATATGCGAGAGCATTAAAAGGTGCGCGAACCTCTGTAACTAAAATTAGTTAAATTAATAAAACATAAATCAAATTATATATGAGTGATTCTACAAAAATGGGCAAATTTGTGTTCCATACTGATTGCTCTTTTTGTTTTTAATTTAATAAAAAACTATTTTGGGAATATTTTTATGCGTCTTTTGTTCTATAATTTCCGTTATCAACAATGTCAATATTTAATTATTATTCATTTAAAAAAATGGATATTAGATTGAAATGTCATCCACATGCCCTGTCCCATAGGTGCCATTTTCACAATCAATGGAATATAGATTTAAAAAAAATAATTAATTTTTTTCTCAAGAGTTTTTTATTTATAAATATGAATGTGTGCAAGATGCAAATCACAAAAAAGCAAAATAGTATGAAAATAATATCTCTAAAAGTTAATCTAAACTTTGTCCTAGCAATTATCAGTCATCCACATGTCTAAAAAGTATAGATATTTTTCTCTGAAATATTATATTTCAAAATCTGGCAACACATCTTAAAACAAAGCATGGAACTTTGTTATTCCTGGATGAGGATTAATTTTGCTGTTCTGCAATTACTTTTTGATAAAAAGCAAGCTAAACTCAACTTTCAAGGCAAGTGTTTTTTATCTTTGTCATTAACATGCCCCACAGAATGCACGTAAAATGTACATGTAAATAAATTTTGACAATGAATAATCCTAAGGCTTACATTTGTAAGTTCTAATTCGAAGTGAAGCCGAAAAATATTCAGATATGACTTTTTGAGAACACAATTACTTGTGTTTTGTCATTCACATGCCCTTTTTCTATTGTCATTCACATGCCCCATTCTGAGGCACGTGGATGAATCAAAAGCCAAACTGTCACAGTACAATGTTTAAAAATTATGTCTAACAGTTTACTGGTTAAAAAATTTCATTAATATACCTATTGTGTTTGTGTTATTCACATACTTACTGTGTTATATTCACATACCCATTGTGTCATCCACATGTCCTTTTTATCATTCACATATGCCTTCAAAAAATAAAAATGCAAAAATACAATAAAATACAAACATTTAAGCTCTGCTGATATTCTATTTTAATTATGTAACTTATCAAGTGCTTTGCTGATTTTTTT
>JAXGGA010014733.1:0-31209 GCA_038373865.1 Uloborus plumipes | reverse complement strand
AAAACAACTCTTAATAAATATTATTATAAACTTTATTAAATGCCTCTGTAGATTTGTTCTAGATATTTGACTACAATTCTATGATAAAATTACAATTTTTTACCAGTAAATTTGTTTTAAAAGATCGTTCATCGGCAAACTCTCTTACATACCATATACAATGAGCATAAACAAATACTGTGTAAACATTTAGCTTGAGCCGAGGTTTTAAAAACAACAATAACAAAGCTAACAAAACTTTAAAAAAATAATTCAGTTAAATATCTTAATTGAACTAGAGTAAACGGGCTTTTTTCCACAATATTCCCACTTTACCCCATAGGCTAAATTTCCCCCCACCTTTTGCAACTTGCTAATCAAACAAAATGGAACTAACCTGTAAGGTTACGGACAACGTTCCTGAGAGTAAAGGGCAGGTTGGCCTGTAATCTTGTCACGCCATAGTTTCTGATGAGGGACATGTAGAACAGACCATTAGCCCTGCTGATGCCACAGATCAGAGCATTTATGACAAACGCTGCGACTGCAATCGCCCAGGATCTTGCTTGATCAGGCCCAGCGACATTTGCCATCCCCTAATTTGTGTCCTTTGTCACCTAAAGTTCATGATTCTATAGAAAAAGAGCATATGTTGTTGGGTTGTTGTTACACTGATACCACTCGGGTATCCAAGCCCGAGTAGATTCATCTACTTATATTTAAGGCAGAATTGGCATGGATTCCGTTTTTTACTATACTAAAATGCAATGTTTCTTGACAGAAACATCGTGACGTCAGCGTGACGTTTGCGTGACGTTAGCCTATGAAAAACGAGCTAGATAAAACGTCACAGCCTACTTGGCGAATAAGAGGAGATCGCTGACTGCTTGTGGGCTCTTATTGGCTCCACCCGTAGTGACGTCAGTGCCAAGTTAAGTTGCATTCTAGTTCTGCACCATTAAGGTGGAAGTCCGATTTAGCTCAACACACCTGCCATAAGACCCGTTTTTAGGTCAGGCAGCAATTCACAACATACTCATTCATGCCAAATGATGTTAGTAAAAATATTTTTCATGGAAAAAAATAACAGAAATCAAAACTAATTACAGTCGACGTTCAATATAACTACCATATCTGTCCCATAGAAAACAGGTCCTTATAACGATAGTCGCTATAAGAGGTAAAATAGGGTTATAGGGGCAGTTTATAAAGGTAAAGTTGGAATTTTTTCCACTGGTCGTTATAATGGGATGGTCTTCATATTGTGTGCTCGTAAAAACGAGATTCGACAGTAAAAATTCAACAAATACTGTTATTACTACAAATGCATATTTTGAAGCAACATAGCAAACATATAACGAGAAATTATTTTAAAGCGAGATCTCACCCGTGCTATTCCCGATGAATTCAACACTGTTTACTACTGGAGAATGCTTTTTGTTTCGAAATTTTGCTGATACGAATTCTTTGACTTCTCTAAATCATCTTACATGAGATTATGGTTGTGAGAAAGGTTTTTCTTTTTTAAACTTGCTTGCTCTTTTGCGCTAATCCAGTGGAAAAGGTAATGATCTGATATCGCATAGTGTCAACAAGAGATTTTGAACATAAACCCTAAAAACTGTTTATGCAAGAGATATGTGATTATAAATGGGTCATTCGGGGCTGCTGAAACGGATTTCATTTGCATTGCTTTTTTAAAAAGTTCCGTCTAGAACTAAACGAGTCTTCCTTCCCGTATGCAAACATAAATTTTCTAGCGTGAGACCAATATTCTGACAAATCAACAAAGGTTATATATTATTTCCAAAGTACATTTCTTACATTTAAGACTGATTTCTAAAAACAAAATATGTCTCTCTCATGTGTAATGATACTAATACTAATAATAATAATAACAATAATACTAATAATAATAATAATATAGGATTTATCTCCAATTTTATGTCTCCAATTGTTAGGCATTAAGTTTGAGTAAACTTTAGCCATTGATAAGTTTTCAATCAGGAACATTTTGAATTTCTTTCAGCGAACAATATACAAGAAACAAACTGAATAATAACAATAATAATAATAATAATAATAATAATAATAATAATATAGGATTTATCTCCAATTTTATGTCTCAAATTGTTAGGCATTACGTTCGAGTAAACTTTAGCCATTGATAAGTTTTCAATCAGGAACATTTTGAATTGAAGAACAGGAAGAAAAGAAAAAACCGAATTTCATTTTATGAAGCATTTTACAGTCTTTAAAATGATACAAACTTTGACAAATTTCTTTGCTTTCACAATCGTGAACTTATATGAAAATTATTGTGAAAATACAAATTTGAAAAGCACAAATAAATTTTAGGAACACTTCCCGTGCTTGACACTGAGCAGTGTTTTGGAGCATTCTTGTACCAAATACTAGGACCGTGTGCTGATATCTGTACCAACAGCTAAATCAATGCGTTATTTTTCCTTATAGCAGACTACGCGCTCAAACCAATTAGAAATTTGTAAGAATTTTATTTCTTTTTCTGCCGCAGAGTAAGTAGTATTGTCTGATATTTCATCGCGCTATCTTGCTCGAATTTGCCCATACAACGTTCTTTTCTGACTTCCTCAAAATAAGGGGAAAAATACATTTCATTTCACACTCCAGGGTCCCCCGTATCTACCACAGCTTCGTGGTTTAACCGGGATAGGGCCCTGAAGAGCGCTCTGTTCTTAATTTTGAACCAGAACCTAGGGTCGAGCAAACCCTAGGCCCAGCACCCCCAGAGGTATCGTTTCACTTGGAGGACTTTGTGACCACGACATTTTTAACGCCTCCCAGCCACCATTAATCAAGACGGTGGATCTTTGATCGGCTGGGATCGAACCCGGGTCCCTCCGGACACGAGTCCGATGTCTTACCGATCGGGCCACCACAGCCCTGGGGGAAAATACAGAGTAACATTCAACCAGGAAGTAACAAGCGAATAAAAACTGATCAGGAAGTGCTTCTCCTATACCTATAACCCCTTTTTGAATGGAAGCGTTCGTGGCTGCAGACGCAGAGTTCGAAAACGAACAGAAACTTCATTATTTGTTTTACTCTATGTAAATTTTTGAACGTTAAAAAGGAATGCAAGCGGGCGACTGAGTGTCTTTGAAGTAGGTAGTTGATTTTCGTATACTGAATTTGTTTGTTATGTTGCTTTGTAACTACGTTTATTATAATTTGATTCTTCAAAATGGAATAAAGGAATTTTGTTTTAGTCTAGATGAAAATTAATTCTGAGCTTGACTACGTTCGTTTAAAAGAAACTGTTTTACGCTTGCGTTGCCCGCCGGAGGGCGTTTGGAGACAATTTCGAATTAGAACTTTTGACGAACTGTGAACGTAACCGTAACTAAATACGAGCCAAATTTTGTTGTGCCAAGAATTTTGGAACGTAGAATATAGTAAAGTAAATATATGTTTTAAATTCAGTAAATATTGTGTGTTTGTGTTCTTATTCTCCAAAATTAAGAAGTTTATTGCAACTACAATTTAGCAAGTCCTCTCCGGAAAGAAAACTGACAGAACGAGGTAGGACTGCTTAATATTATATAACTAAATTGCACTATCGAATTCTGAAGTAATTATTAACAACGCTAGACGCAACTCTGTATGTAAAATCTGTGTGTTAATTATTTGAACAACATGATCGCCCTTACTTTTAGTGTGGACTGAGCAGATTAATCATTCTGCAAGCCGCTAAATGGAGGAATTGCGCACTGATCTATGAATAGGTAAACCTTAGTGGTGTTCCGAGGACTCTGTAAATACTCGGCACTCGGTCAATTTTCCGAGTACTCGGCTAAACTTTGATCAGGTACTCGGCCAACGCCGTGTAGTTGTAAAAATTGAATATTTTTCAAAACAAAAAAATGGTTTAAGAAATTTACAATTGTTTTATTTATAAAATCGTCCTTATAGTCGTAAGGAAAAGGTTGTGATTATTTTGGCAAAGCAATACAGTCGAGCCCGCTCATTAGAATATCGGTTAAAAGAATATCCCGCTTAAAGTAGTACATTTTTCAATGTACCAAACAGTTGTAATGTATATTATTTTGATCTCGGATAATGGAATATTCCGCTTAATAGAATATTTTTTCGTGCCAAAATGCTATTCCATTAAGCGGGCTCGACTGTACTTTGAAAAAGAATTCAAAATAAAAAATGCTGTAAAAATATTGTAATAACCAGAATAATTGTATCTTAAACTGTGGTGCAATAAGTGTCATACCGAGTACTCGGTACACCTCCAATAAGATACCACAGGACATGACTCCTTACACCTAAAACTTGACCACGGAGGGATGGCGGTTGACCTTGAAGCTGAAACGGACCTCTACGTTTATAAAAGGAAGCACCAGAGAGATAACGCAGGCAGTCAACACTTTAATGAGCTAAGTAAAAAATTAATTATCTTACCAGTTCCGTCATTAAAAGGGGGGGGGCGTTCGTCGGATGTTAATTGCCCCCCCCCCTCATGGCTTTGAAAAATCAATATTTACAAATAAGTGGGCGTGGCTGTTGCTGTTTTCCGATGAAATTGCTTCATGTTTGCACCGTTTACCCCTCCCCCCGGAAAAACTTGAAATGACGGGCCTGTTTCTTGCTGATCCTTTCGATTTCAAAATAAAGCCGTCCATCTCCCCGTGGTCAAGCTTTATGCAGCATTGATGGATCTGCTGCTTCTCTGAATAGGAGTAAATAGGAACTCATGTGTGTCATGCAATAGTGGAGCATATCCCACCCATTTTTTCAACAGTGCACAAAATGTCAAATGTCGATATTTTGGAGCAAAATGGTTATTCCTCAAATAGTTCACTTAGCGATTGTGTCGAAAACTTTAGTTCTTGTTTGAACCTATCTTGCTTATATGAGGTTCTAACAACCACAGAGTTCCAAAGCTGATAGAGAGTGAACCTGTCAGGTAAAACAAACCGTCATAAGATCCAATGTAATCTCTGAAGTAACCTGCAAAAATGGAAAAATAAAGGTTTTGGTACAGAAAATTTAACCAAAAATCAAAAATAAATTTAAAAGTAAATTAACTGATCAAATGTTTTTGAAAAATAATCAGAAAATAAAACAAAATAATGTATAAACAGCTCAATGTTACATCAGTCTATAAATTTGCTCAATTTAGCCCAAAATTGGCGAAAAGTATTCTAAAGCGAGATTTTAAATATGTGAAAAAAAAAACTAAATCAGCGTACTAAACATTCACGCAAAAACATAATACTACGTGACCCGTCCAAGGAATTCTGAATTATAAAACTTAAATTTACACGACACTTGTAGAAATTATGAATAGCAAAATGTAAATTTGCGTGGAACGTCCTTATATTTGATACGTCCTAAGAGTTTTAAACGGGAAAGCGTAAATTTACGTTACACGTCATAGGGTAACCCCTTTTCTAAATGGGTAAAAGTAAATTTACGTGACCCGTCCAAGAACTCCAAATGGGAAAACGTAAGTTTATGTGACCCGTCCTAAGAATTCTAAATGGGAAAAGGTAAGTTTATGGTAATCCGTCCTAGGGATTCTATTTCTGCCGGGAAAAACGTAAATTTATGTGACACTTAATAGGAATTATAAATATACAAACGTAAATTTACGTGATCCGTACGTTAATTGTTAATAACAGCCGAGTGCGCAAGTAAACGAATTTTTATTCATGTTATGGCGGAAATCGCAAAAAATAACGCAATTACGTTGACTTACGTTTGAAATCAAACTTCTCGGAAAATAGATTTTTCGACTCATCTTCGCGCGTACTTAGCTGTCAGTTACTAAATCTCATCTCGGCAAATGAATTATGGATCGTTCCGGTTTTCACAAATGTCAGAATGAAGTAACTGACAAGATAGTTTGCTTGAGAAATATAATTAATCCCCTGTATTTGTTGAGTCACAAATTTAGTAACTGGATCTCGGAGGTCTTCTCTTTCCTGGTCTTTGATTTTAAATTAGGGGAAAGGGGGGCACATGTGAACAAACGATATTTTACCCAGTTAACATAAAGAGAAAAATGTGAAAAAAAATTATGTAGATGGTAACACAAGTACTATATCCTGTCTGAAATTTCAAAGATCTGAACCATTTTGTTTTTTAGTTATCATAAGATCTTATGTTTTGGAAGGTGCCAATATATTTTTATGTTCCAGTTCTCGGAGTAAAAACACATCCGAAACTATTTTTTTGTGATTTGAACTTTATTCGTCTTAAAGTGGCATTAATAAGGGACGTTTCTATGCACTATTTTTTTTAATTGAAAAAAATATAGTTTTTTTTTATCAAATTAGGCCTAAGTTGAGATAAGGGGCACACGTGAACACATTATGTAGGGGCAGATGTGAACAGTTCCTCTGTGCCCCATAATGGCATTTAGTTATTTCAATTTCAAATATTGTTGATTTTTTTATATATTGAATAGTCTAATTAAGAAATATTGAATAATTAAATGTTTCCATACTCAGTATTTAAGTGAAATCTGAAAGAATAGCAAAGAAAAGAAAATTAAACTTGCTAATCTGTTGAAAAAGGAACAGTTAAAAATTGCAGTAAGTAACGCTGAGTCCGACATTAGTTTTGAAAACCCCAACTATCAAGAAATTTGTGCTGAAGTCAACCTTGCGCCAGAAAATTTAGCTGTGACGAATGACTTTGTCAGAGTAGAATTCACTACCAAAATGACCAAAATTCACAATTAATGAAACTTTTATGTTTCCAAAAACAGATTATACATCGATTGGTAAACACTCTGATGATATTCTGCTAAAATTACCACCACCTACAATTTTAGGTGGCACATGTCGAGCTGCACCTTCTGTTTCGTTTTCTGTAAAACTTGAAGGCTACAATGTTCCTTGAATTAAGTTAATTAATCATTTGAATAAACACCTTGATATTTTCATTGTAAGTGTTTGTTAATTTGTAATAAGCAATATATATATATAAATA
This sequence comes from Uloborus plumipes, assembly GCA_038373865.1. Classification (NCBI taxonomy): domain Eukaryota; kingdom Metazoa; phylum Arthropoda; class Arachnida; order Araneae; family Uloboridae; genus Uloborus; species Uloborus plumipes. The sequence continues at coordinate 24,240 of JAXGGA010014733.1, read as the reverse complement.
TGCGTAGGTGTATTTTATTTCCATTTATGTATCCATGTTTACTAGTACCCCAGCTGTGTTTAAAACTGCCCTCCTACTGGGGCAGATGTGAGCAATATTTAACTAATTGTAGACTTATTTTTTGCCTGGAATTCACTGTTGAAGAAGGAAGGTAACTGCATGAAAATATTAACAAATGTTTGATTTGTCATGTATAGCACTAGTTTCTTTTATATCTCAAATTAGTAATGAGAAATATAGAAAATGTGATTTTTGTTCACATGTGACCCCCTCTCCCCTACTCGTTTTCTGTATTTACTTTATCTTCCCTACCCTTTGTTTAACTACTTTGTTCTTTTTACTTCAATTACTTCCAGTGGTTTTTCGTCTTTTCATCTTGGTGAACGAAAAAATTAGAAAATAAATTGTCAGAGTAAAATGCCTTAGGGCGCTTTTCCACTTACCGACACGACAGCGATAAATCGTGCATGATTGTCGTCCTCCGACATTGGCACACGCAAAATGCATTAAAATATGCTATGCGCTTTTCCATCTCCCGATTCAAAGACGATTTTGTCGTTTCCGACCGAACGATGTCGTTTGCCGTCCTATTTGCGTCGGATGGCATCCGTCTCGCCTTTAAAATCGGGACGACATTCATTCATCTGTTTACTTTTTTCGAAATATAGCAATGGCGTTTAAATTCGACATCTCTGCATTAATAAATCTAAGTTTCAATTTGCAGACGATTGATAAAGATGTAGCAATAAAAGATTTTAATCATATTATTTTATACTTTGTTTCATTAATTGTAGCGCAGATGATTTTCAATGCTTCAAAAAAGATTAAATTTTCATTCTGAACTTTCTTCGATGAGCAATACAGTAGTCATGGCATTCAAGTTTGACGTATCTGTTTTGTGTGAATTAATAGAGTAGCGACCGTGTCTATGGGATCAGCTAAATATTTTATACAAAAACAAAATTCACAGGGAAAAAGCCTGGGAAGAAGTTTTTAGATTTTTAGATGAGGAATATGACGGCAAATCTTCTACAGACAAGAAAGAAACAGGTAAGTTCAAAGAGCATTGTTCGTGACTTTAAAAATATATTATACACTTTAGATTAAACTACTTGTGTTAAATAACCTTGTCTAGATTTTAAATTTTTACTATTCTTTGTAAATTTAGTAAAAATATTTAAAATCACCTAAAATATTTTTGCAATTTCTTGAAAGTGTATAAAACTCGCCTACAATGTACCTTTCTTTAAAAATATTGTGCATTCAATACCGTCTCTTAATTTGTTTTCTTTTTCTCCGGAGGTAAAGCAAATATAGTAGTCGTAATCTGTTAAATGGAGCAGCCATAATAATGTACGTGCGAACACAGTGCTGTTTCGAAATGAAATGCGGTGGAAAATGACCCGTTCGAAGAAACGATATCATTTGAGTGTAAAAGCAGTGCTATAGACGACACGACACCGTACTTATCGTTGCAGTATTACCGTCCGACTTTCATCGTTGTCGTGTCGTCAAATGGAAAAGCGCCCTTAACCCATTAATGCCTGAGATTTTTTGCCCAAAGACATTTTGTATACTGATTACAAACAGTGTTTAATGGACAGGAAAAATAATAAAAAAAAAATATTTTGTAAGAAATAATGTTTTTATTAATTAAAGAAAAATTGTCCCTCAAAAGTTACGATAGACCCCAAAGGGTACATACTTTTTTTACTAATTTTTTTTCTGCCTACAATATAATATTTAAAAAAACATTTAAAAAGAAGAAATAAAATCAGCAATTAACATAAACTGGGAAGCTGGGAATAACTTTGAAAACTTAGCTTTTTTTCTTGAGATTGTGAACGATGTCATTTTTTAAAACGATCATATTAAAACTGCTACAGAACACACTTTACAATGGTTATGTGCTGCGATCTGTTATTAACGAATTGAAACAATACCAAGGTACTAATTCAACACTGTTATTTGGTTGAAATGTTCATTTGGGGGAAATTCAGACCCTTTTTTGGACCGTCCCTAAAAAGGGACGCTAGGCATTAATGGGTTAACCAAGGTATTCCGATCTGATTGTTATGCATTTAACAACCGTCATTTAGGGTAGTTCAGTTGCAAAAATGATTAAAAGACTCGAGTTGAGAAACTTAGAGGAAGATATTGCGTAATATAAACTCGACTTGTTTCGCTTCCGCCGGTTTCTGACCCACTAAAGTTATCGCGTTTGCCTAGTCCATGAGTGGTCTAAATACGACAGAAAGGTGATTCTTCCAAACAGCCTTGACAATTTCAGGGCAGTTATCCTTATAGAGCAGGGGTTCTAAACCTGTGGGTCGCGATCCCAAGTGGTGACGCGACATTTCTTATGGGGTCGCGAGATTATTCCCTGATTAAATAAATATATTATCGCATGTTTAAAAAGTTTATATAAACAGGGAAAAATAATTACTTTTGAGTAGCATCAATACTTGAAAGTGGCGAATCCAGAAGAGGGGCTATGGGGCTGTTTCAGATCCCCCTCCCTACCTTATACCAGAGCTCTCGACCCCACCCCCCCCCCCCAACGTCCTCTAAAATTGTTTTAAGTTTCGGCTTAAGGATTTCCATCTTTTCAAGTTTCGCCGGAAAAGTCCCCGATCTCTCCTCTTCGTAATATCATCTGAAATCCTCTAAAATTTCGTTTTTGAAGCAATTTAGAACATTTTTTCGGGAGAGAGTCTCTGTACCTCATTCCTTTTCCATGAACCTACTGTCTCCTTCCACATTATTAAAGATCTTCTAATATTGAATTTTTAGGACTTAAATTCCCAAAAAAGTCCAAAGGAAAGTCTGAGCATTTTCTGTCATCGTTGAAGAAATTCTACTATTGATGCATGGGGTGGGGGGTTAAATCTCGAATGACTTTCGGCGGAGTACCCCCTAACTTGTTTATCCCCACATCATTAAAATCGTCTAAAATGTCGCTTTTTAACTTCAATTTTGAAACTTTCGGCAAGAGTCTTCGAACAAAAACCATTTTCCCAACGCTGTCAAAACTGGCCTATAATTGCGTTTTTACTATCTCAATTATTTTAAAGGTTCTGATAGAGAGTTCCGATACTCATCTTTTGCATCAATATCAGCAAAGGTGATGTTGCGTTTTTCTAGATACTTCAATTTCGAAAACTAAAAGAGCGTTCTCTCTCCCTTAAAACTTAACTCAACTCTAGGACTTTAATTTCTCTATCCCTCTTCTCAAAACGCTCTAATCAGGCCCTATTTATCGCACGGGCATCCAGGGCCTGTGCCCTGGGCATGAAATTTCTAAGGGGCAGGAAAATTTTCCAGAAATCATTTGAATTCTTTTTAAAAGTTGTTCCAGTGCTTTTAATACCTTTTTTTTTTCAACTTTCGTTTATTTTTCTTTTCACTCTTGCTTTTATTTTGTTCAGGTGATAAAAGGGATATGAAAACCTAATTTTATAACCAAATTCTAATTTTGAACAGTAAACTTTCAGTTGTATTGTAAAATAAGTTAGAAAACATTACTTAGACTAATTCACTCAGAGCAGTTTCGTTATGCGATTTTTTTTTTTCTTCTGACATTCAATCTACATTTAGAGAGTGTTTGGAGGGGAGGGGGGGGGCACTCGTGGTGAGAATGTCACTGAATAAAGTATATCAACCATTCAAAGGGGACAAGAAAATTTGAAAGTGCCCTGGGCATAGAAACTTGCAAGTCGGGCCCTGCCTCTAATACTTAATTTCTAGGACTTCAATTTCTAGAAATTTCCGAAGATGAATCTCCTAGCGCGAAACGTTGATAGAACTCTGAACCTCTCTCACATTAATATCATTTCTAGGATAATATGTCTGTGACGACAATAGAAACTTTTGAATAATATTGAGCGACTTTTCATTTCAATGAAAGTTGGAAACACTTAGACGATATAAAATTTTATCACCTCAGCTCTTCCCAAAACTAAGCCCCGCATTCACCACTGCTAAGGCGCAACAGTTTTGAAACTGTTGAAATATATATTTAGAGTTATAGTAAGTGTCTTCTTCTACTTTTTGCAATAATTGTGTGTTGCCCATTAAGCATAAATAAGCTATCTCGACCACATTAAATTGTCGTGCAAAGTAAGCGCAGTGTCTCGCACTCTGGTGCACACACACATATGGGGGTGGTAGGTCACATGTGGTTGCGGGTTTTTTTGAGTTGGTTTAAATGTGGTCGCAACGTGAGAAAAAGGTTGGTAACCACTGTCCATAGAGCATTTTCTTTTTAGATAATATAATTTATTTTTTAATAGTATTAACTGCACCTTTTTCTTTTTTTATTATTTCGGTTTATGTATATATATTTTTAGTATTTTAATTTTTTATTTTTTCAATTTTTTTCAATTTGTTTATTACTATCAGTACCCGCACGGCGATGCCCGTGCGAAAAATGTAAAGAAAGTCAACTGAATAAATTTAAATTCACTCCACCCTCTTAAGTAAAATTATTATATTCTTTAATTCAAATGTGCACCACGACCTTTTAAAATATATTGATGACACTTTTAATGCCATTTCAGTTTGTAGTGCTCAATGCGAGGATTATTTTAGTTTTAAAGACTTTTTTCTTCTTTTCGTGTGTGTGTGACGAACTTATTTATTTTTAGCGAAATTTTTACGTTCCAATGGAACTTTTGACACAACTGTAGAGCCAAGATTTTCGAAAACTCTCAACGAAAACAGCAATATTGCCCTTGAAATTTAATATAATTCACCGATTTAATATAATTCACCGCCAAATCGAAATTTATTAACATAGGGAACCGATTGTATCAGGTAGATCAGCCACAACCATTCTTCCATGATTTTAATGTGAACATTAAAAGGAAAGAAATATAATGTCTTTCGTACCATCGCTTTGAAGCGGTGTTACTTCCGTGTAAAAAATTCCAGGTCCCTGCGTGCGATAGATTTGGCTGGAAAGCTCGGTCAGACAAATGGACAAACAGGCAGACAGACAGACACATTACACTTGCTTTTATTATTATAGATTTATGTATTTTATTCATTTATTCCTTTGTTTATTTTTATCTTGTTTTATTCATTTTTTTATTTATTAATTTATGCTTTTTTTTTTCTTTTTCTTTTTTTTTAAATATTTATTTAGAATTTTTTTATTACTTTCATGTAAATATTTTACTCATATAAATACGTATTTATTAATTTACTCTTTTAACCAAAAAAAATTTTTTTCTATGTATACCAAAATTGAATGTTTACCCATGTGGGTTATTTTGTAAATTTTCATATACGTCATCCCGTAATTTGTTAAATTTAACATTGTTGAATATGTACAAAGGGATGAGCGTATTAAGAGGAAAAAAAAACCGATAAAGTTTTGCTATTTTATTTGACATTCTGTCTTATGCCGTCCTATTACCTGCCCTGCATACTGCTGCACATCCGTCGAAATATTCACAAAATAGAAATGAGCTGTATTATTTATTTTATCGGTCAATTTGACTGATAGAATAAATAATATAGCTCAATAAAAAAAAAATGACGTACCGATTAAAGAAGGAATACCGAGAGCCAGGATACCAGGAACGAACCCCTGGCACCCTATGGCTAGGGACTGGAGCTCTTCGTCCACGAATTTGTGCACCAGGACGGGAACTAGTACCACCATACTGCCAGAGATGACTCCATACAGGATTAACAGAGTCAGGAAAGTATGAAAAGAGTTTGAAAATGGAAGTAGGACGATGGCGGCCCCTTGCAGAATGAGAGCCCATGTCATGAAAGTAGTTTCGCTCATGATGGCTCTGTCGGTTATCCAGCCGAAGCATAGCCTTCCTACAGGAAACCAGAGCCGCAATTAGTTAACTGAGTATTTATGACACTTAAGGTACATTATTTCAAAAAAAAAAAACAGTAAAGTAAGAGAATGAGCGGCAATGTGAAATAGTCCACTTTTTTCAAAATGAACAAGGTGGAAATTTGTTTTGAAATTATAGAGTAGAAAAAAGAAGAAAAATGTATTTTCAATAAACGTTATATTGAAATAATATTTTTCATTTGTGGGAGTACATGTGTACCTTCAAAAAAGTAAGCATGGGATAAAAATGGGCAAATCTCCTCCTCCCCCCCCCTTTCCCTGTTCCAAGTAACCATTTTAAATTGGGTTTCAGGGACGTCGAAACTCGAAATTTCGAATATTTCGGACATTTCGAATTTTTCCAGGGGGGGGGGGGGCAAAGGTTGCATACACAATGTAAAATTTTCCAAAAAGTGGCAAAGCCACGCCCACTTATATGCCAATACATTGATTTCCCAAAGTCAGGGGAGCAATTGACCCCCCTGCCCCCCTAAATGACGGGTCTGCTTCCCATGAACTCTATACCTTTCTCTATGTCATCTAGAAGGTTTGGTTCACTTATTCCTCAGTGTACGTTCTTGTAACACGCTCAGCAACTTTCATTCTACTGACGTTGATACATACTGAACTAGTTTTAACCTTTCAATGTATGATGTCGTATAAATGAATCATACTATTTTTCACTCAACTTTTTATTAATAAAATTGCAAATGAATAATGTGGAAAATGGGTTATACAGTTCAATGGATTGCTTGAGATAGAAATGCAATCTAGAAAACCACCTGTCATATGATGTTTTAATGCTAAATTCAGTAAAATGTGGGACAATTCATTTAATCCATGCATTGAGAGTTAAATTAAAAAATGACCCACTTTAACGAATAACCTCAGGGCTTGATTATGGTGCAATATAGCTTATTTAGACTATTGCACCAAAGGAAAAAAAAAACCAATGGGTCCAATCAACAGGGATCGATTACGACAGCAATGACGCCTGGAGCAGACATTTTATCTTGGGAACTCTTATTCATTACTTTGACAACCCGAAAGAAACTAAAATTAAACTGAAATTTTGTGCAAATATCTGGGGAGATAAAAGCTAATCTATTTTCTAAATTATGACAAAAAATCTGGAAATTAAAAAAAAAAAACGGAAAGTTGTCACCTCCCACCCTTCTCACAGACAGCCCTGGCCATTTTCTCTACTTGCCCCCTGCAGTAATCAGTATTTTCCCAATCTGTTGTACCTAATATTAAGATGAGGTGTCTTTTAACCCTTATGTTCCAAATTAAGTTTACAATGAATTTATACATTTTTTGGGGCGTTTTTTAGTAGAAAATACATCAAAAAACATTTTTAACGAGTATAAAATTTTGAAAATTTTGGGGGGGGTCTAAGGCCCCCTACGCCTTAGGGCCCCTAAGATAACCTTTCCCTATCTCAGGTACCATCTGTCGACCTCTCAGCAAAATACAAGGAGTGGTACTTAAAAGTTTCAGCATGATTCCTGTTAAGGTTTGGTAGGTAGGTTAAAATTTCATAGTGGACTGTAGCTTGGTGTATTCATAAATGGTTTCTTCATTCCACGTCTTAGGAATTTCACTATAAATATATTTATTCAGTGAAGTAAATAAAACCTAACTCTTCACTTTAGTAGATTAAGTCAAACTCTTGACTTTTTCTAAAAACAAACTTTTAATTACATATTTAAGTAAAATGTAAAATAATATTCTCCGCCAACAATGGGCGAGAAAAACAAAACTCACCTTCCATCTAAATATTTAAACTCTTCTATCTCTTTTCTTTTTTTGTTGCCATTACAAAAAACAATTGATAGCGCAGACGATAAACGAATCAAATAACACAAAGAAATATGAACATCGCAGACGATTTATAAATTCGCAACAATTCCAGTCATTTAGGATTCATAATACTAAATTAATATAAGCGGGACTTTTGAGTCCGGTCGGGGCATAAAAGGTTAATACATCGTTGCTCCCGTACCGATCGAACCGATATGGATGAATTTCTTTCTAGTTTGAAAAGTTACTTGGTCAAGGGTGGACCATATAAAGCCAAGGGAGTTGATCTATGTGGCCCGCTGTACCCTTTGAATGGTGAGTTGATCGACTTTGACCAGGCCCGTCATTTAGGGGGGGGGGGGGGCGGCAGGGGGGATCAATTGCCCCCCCCCTTACTTTGAGAAATCAATGTATTTACATATAAGTGGGCGCGGCTTTTGATGTTTTCCGATGAAATTGCATTGAGTTTGGACCCTCCCCCCCCCTCCTGGAAAAACTTGAAATGAGGTCCCTGACTTTGATAGGTTTTACCTATGTTTCAATCTTTCAACTGACTTGGGAGGTGGAGAAATCTTTTAATATCTTGTGGTCTGTGGTGGTGTTTTTTTTTTTTTTAATTTTTTTTAATGTGTTCAGATTAGAGAGGTGCAGCTTAAGTTAGTTATGAGTTTACGGCAAGCCTTATACTGCCGTGCTAAGCGCAAAAGTGGTATCTGCAATCGAGCTCAAACTGAGATGTAACTCTTTAAAGCTTTGCGCCACCGTGTATTTGATTCAGATGAAATTTTTTCAGAATTTTTTAAAAATATTTTCCGTTCTCAAATGACCATATAATTAAGGCAGGGATTCAAATGAAACACCATTGCAATCGCTTCGAATTGCAATCGCTACTGGAAGTGAATTACATTATCATCAACTTAACTTGGCACTGACGTCACTACGGGTGGAGCCAATAAGAGCTCACAAGCAGTCAGTGATCTCCTCTTATTCGCTAAGTAGGCTGTGACGTTTTATCTAGTTCGTTTTTCATAGGCAAACGTCACGCTGACGTCACGATGTTTTTATCAAGAAACGTTCTAATGTAATTCATTTCCAGTCGCGATTGTAATTTGCGATTGCCTGTTTCACTTGAATTCCTGCCTTAGTATTTAGATAAAATACGTCGCAAAGAGCCACCTGGTGGCGATAACTCAATTTTGTTAAAAAATGCAGATACGACTCTTGTGCTTGGCACGGCAATATAATCATCTCAAAACGTTTCGCGCTATTTAAAATTTTGATGAATTTTTCATGCAAAGCTTTTAACGTATGCAACTTAATATACCTACCTATCAAATCACCGAAAGACATACCGGTGATTAAATACTTTCCCTGCGATTCCTGCATGCCTTTATCCATACCGTAATCAACCATACACGTCAGGACAGGTAACAGAATTATAACATAAACTGTCATACTGGAGCAAGTTAGCACGTACAATGGGTTGGTGCATAAGCACGTTATGCTTTCCATAATACTCAATAGTTTCGTCTGATCCCGTTTAGACTCTGCTGGAATGTTTGGCAATGAATGCACATTGCCAGGACTGGATTCGTCAACATTTTTCTTTAAAATAATCGCAGAGTCATCAAGTGTGGGTGAAGCAACGATTTTCAGGTTATTCTGAAAGTATACAAGAAAGTATATTATATCTATGTGAAATCGTGTTATTAAGTTAAATGAGCAGGAAAAATTATTTTAATAAACGAATCAGTAGAAGAAATGCCTCTAATTTCTTACGTAGCAGTTTCCTTGCAATTTAAGATCGACAGAAATGCCAAAATATGAAGAAAAAAAAAACGTCCACCCCACACTTGCCGTGTTTGACAAGGACCAGTTTGTACGAGTCGGTCTAAATTCGGGGGAAAAGTAAAAATTTGATGTGGGCGTGTTTCGTTCATTTCAACGTAACTTTGGCTATCTCAGAAGCTAACACATATCTGCAACAGTGGACTGGCATCCCTGAAAACTAACGAAAACGTCCACCTCCTCTACAAAGCTGGATTTTCGCCTTTCCCTCTTATATGTGGTTTGTCAGTCACCCGTTTTCTTTTAGAAACAATGAGCTCCTTTTTCACTTTTATGCACATTTTATCATTTCTGCAATTCAAATTGTTTACACGCAGAAATACGTTGTTGGCACTACAGAGCTAATTATAATTAAATCATGAAACCAAGTGACAGAAATGTTGTTACCTGTTTTATTTTAAAACGTTCCTCTTCATCTGAACTTTCCTGCTTCTCGTCTTGACGAAAATGGTTTAATTTTTGGATCGCATCTCGACACGTCTCTCCTCCAGTGCTATTTGAAAGCTCATAGTAATATTCTGCGGAGAAAATTTTTTTTAACGGCTTTAGTTTCATTTTCTGTGCAAGTCAATTAGCTTCATTGCTTAAGAGTTGTTTGAGTTACGATTTAACCCCATTTATGCCCAGTAGCCAAAAAACGGGACGCTTGTTACTTACTGCATACAAAAACCTGTAATGGGTATGTCCTTTGACTAAAGCTGTTTTTCACAAGTTAAATAATCCTTCTTCTTGAGAAAACCAGTTAAAGCCACTATTTGGACATCAGAGTTTATTTATTGACAGCTATTTGTAGAAAAATCAGCCAAGCAACGATCCAACATGGGTAGCCACAGAAAATAGGTTTTTTTTTTTGCGAACTTATTTTTCATAAAACTAAACTATTTTAACATGATTTGCTCAAAATTGATCAGAGATGCCTTCCGTAATGTTACTTCGCAAAAGTTAAGTCAAGTAAGGTCGTATTTTGCTCAGCTATCTGCAAAATATTCCATAAACAGGACGGTAAATAACTTAATAAATATTGCAACGGCGAACTATTTTAAGCCTAAAATGCATGTAAACCATTACAAGTAAGAGTTTTAAGCAGATAAAAATGAAAAAAAAAAATGGTTAAAAAACTTGGACATAAATGGGTTAAGAGTAACTCTTTTTTAAATCACTAGGGGGGTCCGCCCCCTGCTCGCTCGTTCACTAACCACCATTCGTCACCTGCGGCGACTACCTTACAGCCTTCGGCGGCTCGATCACCAACCTGCTTCTGGCGGTTTGAAGTCAAATCGACTATATGCCACCGAATACGGCGTCCCAGCTGAAAAAGAAAAGAATCCCCCCCCCCCTTCTGGTTTAAAATAATCATTTCCTTTAAATTAAATGCCCACATATACTTTAAAAGCACAGCAACCGTTCTTTTGCAAATTTAAAATTATTCGCCAAATAAATAAGAGACCCCCCCCCCGATGTACGAAATGAAAAAATACGTACATAATTTTAAAAAATAGTAAAATATCTAGCCCAACCAGAAAATCGAAAAAAAAAAAAAAACCTCGAACACGTAATGAAATTCATATGAAATCACGTAAACAAAGTAAAATAATACCGTAAGAATACTGACAACCTTTTTTAAATGTTAAAAAAAAAAAGAAAATATGTAATTAAAGCAATCGTGTATATTGTCCACAACCTTGTTGGAAAAGTTTGAGCCGTTTGGTTGAATGTAATATAATTTTGCTCGAAGTGAGCCTTGATAAATGGCTAAATTAGAATCACTTCTATCTCCTTTTATAAAAAACGGAGAGAAAGTTAACAAACATCTTCGTTTTCAGAAAAAAAAATCACGTTACAACGATATGTAACATTAGGGGGTGGGGAATTTTTTTCGCCCCCTAATTTGTTGAAGTATGTGAAATTTATGCTTAAAAAATTAATTAAAAAAAAAACGAATTCGAAATTAAGACAAATGGCTCCGAGGTGCAGATCTACGGGGCTCGAAGTAGTTTTGTACCAAGTTTCAAGTCTGTAGGTGTTATGGGGCCGCCTGGACGCAGGCCAGCCACAAACATCCTTTCACAATATCTTTGAACTTACTTTTTTTTTTAATACATGGGCGATTCTCTGTAAACTCGTCATTTTTCACACGAAATCTGTCCGGGCACAGTTTTTTGAAATATTCGTATAATTGTAATACTATTGCTCAGAAAATGAATCTATTACTTTGGTTTGAAAGAGGGCCGATTGAAGTTTGAGTTTTTCTGATAAATCATGATAAGGGGTAAGTCCCCCGCCTGGTATAACTAGGCAGGGGACTGTGCCAGGTGACTGTGTTTTTGCTCTTTGTTGCGTAATATCTGCAAAACTATTGGAACATAATTAGTTAAGAGACTACCTATACATTTAGGCACACATCGGGGACATAATAACTAATATGTTTTATAATTAAATCATTAACATTAATAAAATCACTTCCCAGAAGACTGTTTTCGCAACGACCCTGATGCATACTTTCATCACAAATGTGGCTCTCAAACTAAGCAAAGTAGCGTTTCAGCACCGTTCTCGGCGATTTCGGCAAATTCACTCATTAATCGGGACAGCCAGGGGACTGTTTTTGGCGCTTAGATAATTTCTAGAAAAAAAAATTAATTGTTATCACTCCAAACACAATTGGGCCACAAAGTATTAATGCTTTACTTGTATTAAAAGCGATAATTACTTTATTACACTTTATTTTCAAAATACTCAGTCCGGACAGCCAATTACCAGTTTACAGAGAATCGCCCATATAGAGTCAGAGAAAACAATCCGTTTATTTTATTCTTCCAATGAGTGCGCTTTACAGCTCAAGTAATCTAATTACACTATAACTTCCGTGCTAAGCGCAAAAGTGGTTTCTACAGACGATCTCAAACTGAGACGCAAAAGTTGAGCTCAAACTAAGATATTGCTGTAAGTAACCGCCCCTAAGCAAGGGCTAAGGCAGAAACATGCAATACACCACCAACTCGGCTATTTCGATCCATGGACAGCTGTTTCCAGCTTATACTGCTCTCATCAGCATGGAATACGAAAGTAGTCGAGTTGGAGGCAAAAATCCTCTTATAAAGCAAAGAGAGCGAAAAAAACTGGTAGCTAATGTGAAATTAGAATACCAGCGAGCGACCGCACTTAGTATGGTACAACTCGTAAATTTTTTTTCAGCAGAGCTCTAGGTATAATAATTATATTAGGGGCGGTTACTTACTGCTTTATACCTAGAGCTCTGCCGAAAAAAAAAAAAAAAAAAAAAATACGAGTTGTACCCTACTAAGTGCGGTCGCTCGCTGGTATTCTAATTTCACATTAGCTACCAATTTTTTTCGCTCTCTTTGCTTTATAAGAGGATTTTTGCCTCTAACTCGACTACTTTCGTATTCCATGCTGATGAGAGCAGACTAAGCTCGAAACAGCTGTCCATGGATCGAAATAGCCGAGTTGGTGGTGTATTGCATAAGATATTGCGGTTTAAAGTTTTACGCCACCATGTATTGGATTCAGATGAAACATTTTCAGATTTTTTTAAAAAATATTTCCCGTTTTCAAATGACCATATAATTTTGTATTTAGGTAAAATACACCACAAAGAGCCACCTGGTGGCGATAACTCAACTTTGTTAAAAAGTGCAGATACCACTTAAAATAAAACGGAAGTATACTGCCGTTGAATAAACCCACTATGTCGGTAAATTGTTTTTTTTTTTTTTTTTTTAAATTAATTGCATATTGAAAACATTTATTTCAGAAACAAACTAAATATTACGAATAGTTTGATTCATACTAAGCTTAGAAATTGGTATATTTTTCAATTTGGTTATAATTTTTATTGCGATAACATTTAGTCTTGGTCAGTATCTGGTCCATAAATTGCCATCATGCTTTCCTGAAAGTGTATTAGGTATTAAAAATAAAACTGCACGTGAATTTCACTTATCTGTTTGTTTCTTTTTTTTAAATACTACTTAAAAGATCCAAAAAAGGCAATAATTATTTCAATCTATAAATTCAATTCAGAATCAATTCAAAAGAAATATAAATTAAAAGATTCAATATTAGTATGCTTTTTCTAAATTTGTCGAAGTTTTTTAGGAGGTCACAGTGACCTCTTCAGTAGGGTGGGCCGAAAATGACTTTTATTTTTTTTTCGATGACGAGATATGCGGAAAAGGTGCCATCGGGAGTACAAAGCACTCACAAAAAATTTGAAATTTTTTGCGCAATTTCTTGATCTGCCGCAATCGCCTTGAAGTTTCGGAAAAATGCTAATTTTTGATGTTTTTCGTAAAATTTGTCAAAAATTTTTTTTAATATTTTCAGTGATAGGTGTATCTTAAAAGGTACTATTAGGGGCACTAAGTTCACATAAAAAATTTGAATTACAGTGGGCTCTCACTTATACACCGGCCAAAGGGACCAACAGAATAAGGCGCATAAGTGAATAAGCCTATTTAAATTACTAAAACAACATAGGTTCTAATGAGAGAATGAATAAGAATGTTTCTGTATGAAAGGGATATATTACTACGGTTTTGGAAATTACTGTAACGTAACTGCAATGATAAAGAGAAAACAAATAATTGTAGCATACCCAATTACAAACAGTTCCCTTTAAAACGATGAATAATAGATAATTGTCCCTCTCCAAACTTTAGTTCATGCGGAAAAATACCTTTCGTGAGAAATAAAGGCGAAAGATTAAAGAGGAAAGTGAAGAAAAATGCTTATTTTTTAAGGAAATTAACATTTTTTACATTTTAGGGAAAATTCAGCGCATAAGTGAAATATTTATCTTTAGAGCGACGCATAAACGAATGCCACTATCATTGTTTTGCTATGAAATGTGCTGGGACCATTTAAAATCGTCGTATAAGTGAAAAAGGCGCATAAATGAGGCGGCGTATAAGTGAGAGTTCACTTTTTTTTTTTTTTGTATTTTGCTCCATTTCTTCTCCATTTCTTGATCAGCCATAAACGCTTGGGGGTTTCAGAAAAATTGCTAAAATTGGATATTACAGCAAAATTTGTGAATTTTTTTAAAAAATTATTTTCGGTAATGGAGAGAGAAAAAAAGGCTCACTATTATCATTAAATTAACATTAAAATTGAATTGTAAATGATATTTATTTAATTTGTCACAAATACGGTGAAAATTCGTAAAAAATGTTTTTTTTTTTAAATAATCCAATTTATTTATTAATTTTTAAGCTTTATAAAAATTCCGTCCAAGTGTTGAGAGACTATTTAGGAGTCTGAAATGAGAAGTAGTTTGTCAAATAATCTGCATTTTTATTTTTAAAATTCGTTAGAGTTACAAATTAGTTATTTATTACTATTGAATTAAAAAAAATGTGTTAACTGAAAGTGCTTCACAGTTCTCAGCTTACTGCGCATCCAAATATCTTGCAAAATAATCCAGAACTCAACGCGAGGAGGTGGCTGCACGAGTTCCACCAGCCCTCCACCTAAAAATATTATATTCACATTGTTTTGCATTCTTCATGCAACAAAGTCCTTCTTCGAATTAAACGTTGACATTTTTATCCTGGATTGTATCTTTGCTCTGACGAAGCTATCTCTGTCCTCATGGCCACATACGTGCATTGCCGCTTCTGTCACTACTTTAATATTGTTCTTTCCACAACTTGCGTGTGACTTGGAAAGCGGACTGAAGCTTCGTCTAAAACCAAGCCTGATTCTATGTTTCTCTCAATCTCTTCGAATGAAAGATTCTTTGCAATTGGAGGCTTACTAAGATCTGTTGAGAGCCAGTCGATGCAGTCGTAGTACTCAGTATCCATAAAGTTTAGTTTTAGAACCTTAAACTGTCTCAGTCTCCTGATCTCTTTCTTCTTTGAAAGGCGGCATTGTTTAATCCTCTTCCATGCCAATATTCTGACTTCTTTGTTTTCATCTGTCGCCATTGCTAATAGTATATTCTCAGGATGGCTATAGTATGCATTTCTTTGAACCACCGAATGCACTATCGTTAAGTCATCAGAGAGGAAGTTTGAGAGTAGAACTATTTTCCACAAATTGTCTCAGTCCATCTGCTCACCCTGGTAGCTTTCTCACTGAGAACCATACTCTGCGCATAAACTCGTACTACGTCATTCTACTCTTAAGCTTCCTTCCTGATGACTTAAAGACGATAGTGCATTTGGTGGTAAAAATAATAATGCAGATTATTTGATAAACTACTTCTCATTTCAGATTCCTAAATTGTCTCTCAACACTTGGACGGAATTTTTATAAAGCTTAAAAATTAATAAATAAATTGGATCATTTAAAAAAAAAATATTTTTTCCGAATTTTCACCGTATTTGTGACAAATTAAATAAATATCATTTACAATTCAATTTTAATGTTAATTTAATGATAATAGTGTGCCTTTTTTGTCATCCCCATTACCGAATATAATTTTTTAAAAAAATTCACAAATTTTGCTGTAATATCCAATTTTAGCAATTTTTCTGAAACCCCCAAGCGTTTATGGCTGATCAAGAAATGGAGCAAAATAATTCAAATTTTTTATGTGAACTTAGTGCCCCTAATAGTACCTTTTAAGTTACACCTATCACTGAAAATATTTTTTAAAAAACATCAAAAATTAGCATTTTTCCGAAACTTCAAGGCGATTGCGGCAGATCAAGAAATTGTGCAAAAAATTTCAAATTATTTGTGAGTGCTTTGTGCCCCCAATGGCACTTTTTCCGCATATCTCGTCATCGAAAAAAAAATAAGTCATTTTCGGCCCACCCTACTCTTCAGGGCTCCCCTGATTCTATGAAATGTAAAAGTAAGTGTACAACGTTTGAATAGAGAATATTAAAATGGTTCTTGAAAAAGCCCGGGTTTTTGATCGAAAACCCAGGCGAGCTGGGCTTTTTCAAAAAACCCGGGTTTTTTGAAACCCTGTTAAAAAGCACTAAATTTTGAAGGTAAGGAACGGAATTCTATTGGTTAAGATATTACAAACCGGTGTGGGATTTCTTAGGCAAACAGCTTTGTTTATTATCTTTTAGAATAACTGATTTTTGTTGAACAACCTTGCCTTGTGGTCAGAGGAGTCTGACAGGGATGAGGAAGCCCCGGGTTCGAGTTCCGGCCCGGGCATGCATGTACTTTCACTCTCTCCTGTCTTTGCTCTGTGTGAATGTGTGTTCTTGGCATGGCGGCCTGCCCATATAAGCGGGTCTAATGGCATGGTATGCGTGTTGGGCTTAATCGGACTTCTAAATTAACGGTGCTAGTGAAAATGGAAACCGTACCTATTCCGCCTTAAATCGGGCAGATGTATCTACTCGGGCTCGTGTATAGTCAAACCGCGAAGAGATGGCAAGTCGACTGGAAGCGGAAACGAACCGCTTCATTTTGAAATAGGTTAGATCAGCAAGCACGGGCTACTTCACTGCTTGCACGTTCTCGTAGATTCAACCTATATTTCAAAATGAAGCAGTCCGTCTCCGCTTCCAGTCGACTCGCCATCTCTCCGTAGCCAGGACGAACTCAGTTTTCAGTTAAGGAGGGGGTCATTTTCGGAAAGGGTGGGGGCAAACTCAAAAGGCAATTTTTGAGCAAAAATTGGAGTTTGGCAATATTTTCGAAAAAATTAGATTCAAAACACGGCAGTTTTATGCTACAGTTGGTCGCTTAAGGGGGGGGGCTGACCCCGCCCCCCCCCCTCCGGATCCGCGCTTGCTCCGTGGTCTTACTGTACGAGACCGATGGACAGTGAATCGAGAGACGAAATGGGGCTTTCATTGAACTCGTTTACTCAAGATCAGGGTTGCCAGATTTAAGCACTGTAAATACGAGACAGACACTGGGGGGGGGGGGGGATTAAGATATGAAGCTAAATTTTGAATTTTTCAACCTTGACTTTAATATTAAACGTTTCTCCCAAATATAAATGAAGAAAAAAAATACACAATGATCATAGCAATAAAAACTTCATTTTTTAGCATTGCATAGTTATTTTTCGACATGAATATTAGTGGGAAAAGATTTAAACCAGGGTTGGGGTTTTGGACGTCCAAAACTGGTTTTGGACAGGACAGGTGGGTTTTACTGTCCAAAAGTGTCTAAAACTGTCCAAAAGTGTCTTAAACCGTCTAAAGCATGACAAAATTGTTTTAAGCTGACTAATTTCTATTAGCTGTAATATTGATAATGCATACATCTTAGTTTCTTAGTGTTAATTAGTTGTAATTAATTAAAATTTGACAATATTTAATTATGTTAGTAATTTTAATATACGTTAAAAAAATGAACAATTTACTCATAACTCCACTGCATAAAAATGTCATAAAATAGGAATTGGTAGTACTGTCAAAAAAACTCTTGAAGCAGATAATTTCAGCTCCATTTAACTCAAAATGTGTAAAACTGAAGTCTTTTGTGGTTTTTTTACAATAATGTTTTCAGTGATGTTCAAATAATTTTTTTAACCTCAGATTGAAGAATAATAAACTGATGATAAAATGTTTTTCACTACTCAAGAAAATTTTTCTATTTTTGATTTTTGTTTTTAATACTGTGTATTTTGTTTCTAACTATATATTATATGAAGGGCTCGGGCGTAAATAGTGGTATCTGACAAACTCGAAAAGACGTATTGTTTCAAATTAAAGAAACAAAAATCACTTGTAAAAATGCAATTAAATATACCCAAGACTCACAGCACTTAATCAATGTACTGACTTCATTTTTTAAATAGAAAAAACTTGCTATAGTAATGTCTCGAAGCAATAAATCCATATTTAAAAGAAAAAATTTTGATTTTTTGAAATGCTAGTTACCATTTTTTACACCCGAGCCCTTCATATGTGTATATACTTCCTCAAGAAAAAAGAAAGAAAAAACATCCTAGCTTGCAAATATTTAAAAAAACTTATCAACATTTTCCAAGGACCAGTGATTATTTAGTGTCTGATTATGAAATATCACTTTTGTCATTTACTTGTATTTGTAAGTACAATAACCTAAGGAATTTTTAAAACAATTTTGGAAACTCCATCAAGTTGATGAAGTTCAGTTTAGTATAATGCAAGCAAAAATATCCATTCCAAAAAAAAAAAAAAACAGAGGGGGGGGGGGGGATTGAAAATCTTATATGTTTTTATGTACATATTTAAATGTTTACATTAAAAAATTAAGTCTTAACTTCAAGTATAATTTTATGCTTTTGATATTTGTTCAAAATATAAAATTGTACTAAACTGTCCAAAACTACATTTTTAGGACAGTTTTGGACACATGGGTTTTGGACAGGACGGTTTAAACCATGGTTTAAACCGTGGTTTTTACCGTTCTGTCCAAAACCTTGCCAACCCTGGTTTAAACCTAATTGTTGTGAAAATTAGTATTTTCCAGTTATTAACCTCCCCCTTGTAAAATGCTGCTTCTAGCCAGAATACGGGACTTTAGCCATCCCGTATCAAGGTTCCCCGGGACGCGGGACAATATTTCAAAAAACGGGACTGTCCCTTGAAATCCGGGACGTCTGGCAACCCTGCTCAAGATACGATATCGGCATAGACTTCTTGCATGCTTACTTCGTTTGGCATATCTCTCCGAATCTTCCACCCATGGTGGCGCTTTGAGCAACAAAGACGGTGGCAGGACGTGCATGACCACTCCTGCCAGAATGAGAAACGCGCCAGAAAGACCGTAGGTGTCCAGTATGGCTTCTAGCAGGAAGGGGAAGAGCAGACTCCCCAAGCAAGCGCCGGACTGAGCAATGCCGGATGCAGTGGCCCGATGCTTGTCGAAATACTGGTTGACCACCACTTGGTATAGAGTACCTCCCATGGCAAAACCAAAGCCTGTAAGTGAGTTGTTTTCGTTAGACAGCGACATCTGGTTGTAGGATAGATTTAAAAAATATTAAGCGACAATTAAATGGCAACTGATCAGATATTGTTGATTATGCTTGCGCTAGGTGTTGTGTGTCACAATATGTCTGATAAGGGCCTTTAGTTGTTCTCTAAACTAGTAACTAGTCTTGTCTGGTGGCTTTTTTACTTCCTTTTACGTAGTAAAGGAAGTATTGTGATCGCGAAAAAAAAATCACTCAAATTTGAGTCTAAATTTTGATTTTGCTCACCCCCGAATGAAAATTACTTAGTTTTTTTGACCTGTCAGCACGTGCATATGTACCTACCAACATATAAGCAGCCGAAAATTTTTTTTCCACCACTCCCGAGTTAATTACGACGAGTTTTCTCGTGACGTCTGTATGTACGTGTGTGCGTATGTATGTATGTGGGTCGCATAACTCAAAATTTATACGTCGTAGAAGCTTCTAGCTTGGTATGTAGGCTCTAAGGATAGTCTAGTTGTGCACCTCCTCTTGTGGTTGCATTTGAATGTTCCCAAGGGGGTGTTTTACCCCTTTTTTGGGGTAAATCAGTGTTAATTTCAATGCAGACTCAAGTGATATGAATTGGCGCGACCACTTGGCGATATGTCGCCAAGGTTTTGGTCGCCAAGTGTTTGACGCCAACTTGGCGACATATCGCCCAGTTGGCGACAAATTTGGCGAAAAAATTATTTTTTGAATTTGGGTTCAACTTGGCGCTATTGGCGATATTTTGCGAAAAATTCACTGAATGATATTAAAATCAGCAATATTTAGAAAATTAACCATTGTAAAACATTTTTTGCATTGTTTCGTGGCAGATTAGGGGAGTAAATATTTGAATTGTTACCTTACTCACTCCAAGCACTTTTTTTAACACTTAAGGCAACTGGTAAGAAATTTACACGTAAAAGGAAGTAGTGTGGGGTCCATATCAGATTTTTTTCTCCTAATAGTTATAGAGAATAAATATGGTCTAAGCAGGGTCGTCGAAAGCCCATATCAGCCTAGTCTGACATTAGGGACTAAGGCCGCTGGAGAGGCCAATCTCGGCATTGGACTAATGTAAATTTATAAGTTTTACTGGAGACCAAACTAGCAATGGGCCTACCTTGGCTATCGGTGACCTTGAATATGAACGCTACATAAATTAATAGTTTCATTTTAATATAGGTACAAAGATATATTTTTCGAAATAACTTTTAAATGTTAAGAGCAAGAATCTGAGAGAGTGTCACGCCTGTGATTCATGACGTCTCAGATTTTTTCCAAAAAATTACCAAATGTTTATTATCTTATTAAAAGACCAAATCCAGAATGTTTTGCTCAAAAGTTGAGTTGTTTAGTTTTTATGGATCCCTAAAGGGGAAGGTGTGGCATCAAAAATTAAGCGGATTTTCAAGAAATTGAAGTTGCTGTGAGCCAAAACTCTTACCAGGAACTGTTTAACTCCAAATTTCTTTTTGTATATGGAATATAGAAGGTTGAAACTTTACAAAATGAATGTTAAATTTGTGGTAAGTTGTTGCCGTAAGGTCAGTGAAGGCCCTCAAAACAAGGGATTTTTGACGTTTTTTAGCGTTTTTGAGGTCCAAAAACAGCTTGAATATTTCAGTTGCCACGGCAAAAGTAGTGTCGTTTTAAAGACCAGTGTAAGCACTTTAAAATAATGTATAAATAACAGAGGAAAGTTCAACGTGCTTTTAGTTGTGTAAGGCCGAAATATGAAAAATGTCGTATTTTATCGATATTCGAACGGTCATAACTTCCTCTGCCAACAACATATTGAAATATTTTTTTTGCCAATGTCATACTCTATTCTTTGTCTTAACAGAACAATTGAGTCCTTTGAGGCGAAATGCTTAAAAAAAATTTTTACAAAAAATGCACAGGAAAAAAAATAAATTTTTTGTAAAAATTTTTTTAACATTTCGCCTCAAAGGACTCAATTGTTCTGTTAAGAC
Source organism: Uloborus plumipes (assembly GCA_038373865.1). Classification (NCBI taxonomy): domain Eukaryota; kingdom Metazoa; phylum Arthropoda; class Arachnida; order Araneae; family Uloboridae; genus Uloborus; species Uloborus plumipes. The sequence continues at coordinate 2,879 of JAXGGA010014733.1, read as the reverse complement.
AAAGAATAGAGTATGACATTGGCAAAAAAAAATATTTCAATATGTTGTTGGCAGAGGAAGTTATGATCGTTTGACACTACTTTTGCCGTGGCAACTGCAATATACAAACTGTTTTTGGACCTCAAAAATGCTAAAAAACGACAAAAATGCCTTGTTTTGAGGGCCTTCACCGACCTTACGGCAACAACTTACCACAAATTTAACATTCATTTTGTAAAGTTTCAACCTTCTATATTCCATATACAAAAAGAAAGTTGGAGTTCAACAGTTCCTGGTAAGAGTTTTGGCTCACAGCAACTTCCATTTCTTGAAAATCCGCTTAATTTTTGATGCCGCACCTTCATCTTTAGGGATCCGTAAAAACTAAACAACTCAACTTTAGAACAAAACAGTCTGGATTTGGTCTTTCAATAAGATAATAAACATTTGGTAATTTTTGGGAGAAAATCTGAGAGGTCATGAATCACCTCATAATGCTATGCGTGACAGTTTCTCAGATTCTCGCTCTTAAAAAGATTAATTTGAAATAATTTTGCAGACTAAGGCAATTGTGGGAGAGATTTAAATTCTTGATGGAACTATTTGTAACAGATGAAAATGAAATCATACTTGAATTTGATATAGTAAAGAATAAGACCGTGGTTTACTCGGAGGGGGTTGGCCGGGCGGGGGGGGGGCGCAGACAAACAGTCTCTATCCTTATTTAACTTAACCATACCTCAGAATTTTAATGAAAAATCATTCATCTTCGTAATTGTTAAGTTGGTATTTGTCAGTGTCTCTCCACCTTTATTGGCAGGACTACGCCACTCTATTAGAAAGCAGGGAATTTACTTTGATCCTCTTCAGCGGTAGTTGGTCTCGCCAAATTCTACTTCAAATACATCTTAACTTAACTACAGTTAATCACATAAAGTACGTCGAAATCCAAACATCCTTTTTGAAAACTGGTATATCATGATGAAAATATAAAATTACAAAAAGAAAAGGTTTTGAAGTTTTCACAAAATAAAAAATAAATTAATTGCTGTTATCAATATTTTACATCAAGTTAATTGAAACACAATTCGAATTTAACTTATGTGTAAAAAGTACATTTTTAACATTACACAAGTCTTTTAAAATTTTGACTTATTGTTTGAGAAACAGAATTTGAAAGCAAAGGTCCTTCTTAAATCTTGACGTTTAGGCACATGTTGTTTTAGCGAACGGTCTTTACTCAAACTGAATGATATAAACTATCAACCTCTGTAATCTGGAAGAGAAAGAAAATTCTGTTTTTATTATTACAAGCGTCTCCCCCCTTTTTGTTTACCTCCTTTTACGTAGTAAAGGAAGTATTGTGATCGCGAATAAAAATTCACTCAAATTTGGGTCCAAGTTTTGATTTTGCTCACCCCTGAATGAATGTTGAGTAGTTTTTTCGACCTGTCAGCACGTGCACCTACCAACATATAACCAGTCGAAAAATCCTTTTCAACCACCCCCGAGTTAATTACGGCGAGTTTTCTCATGACGTCTGTATGTACGTATGTATGCATGTATGTATCATAACTCAAAAGCTATATGCCGTAGAAGCTTCTAGTTTGGTATGTACGCTCTGAGTAGGGTCTAGTTGTGCACCTCCCCTTGTGGCTGCATTCGAATGTTCCCAAGGGGGTATTTACTAGGGAGGGGCGAAAAATAAAAAGTTTTCCAGATCAACTTCTAATAGTTGCCATAAGTTGTCTTTGGTGATAGTCAGCTTTTGTGCAAAATTTGAGAAAAATCGGTTAATATCTTCAGAGGGCGCTGCGATCGCGAAGTTTTACCATAGCTTTGTTATGGCTTTTATGGTTAAAATATCAAAAAGAATGCTTTTAACTAGTCTCTGCGTTTTTTTACTCAAAAGATTTTTCATGCATTAAAAGCATATGAAATGACTCACAAACATTATTTTACATGATATATTTATATTTAAAAAACCACTTTTTTCCACGTTTTTGTTTCTTTTTAAATGCTTGAAATATAAATATATCATATAAAATAATTTTTTGTGAGTTATTTCATATGATTTGAATGCATGAAAACATCTTTTGAGTAAAAAAATGCAATGAGATTAGCTAACGGCATTGTTTTTCATATTTTAACCATAAAATCCCGATAAAAGCTATGATAAAACTTTGTGATCGCAGCGCCCCCTGGAGATATTAACCGATATTTCTTAAATTTTGCACAAAAGCTAACTATCACCAAAGACAACTTTTGTTGATCTGAAAAACTTTTTATTTTTCTCCCCACCCTAGTGTTTACCCCTTTTTGGGGGTAAATCAGTGTTAATTTCATGCAGACATTTGGCGATATGAGTTGACGCAATCTCTTAGCAATATATCGCCAAGCTTTTGGTCCCCAAGTGTTTGACGCCAACTTGGCGAAATATCGCCAAGTTGGAGACAAATTGGACGAAAAAAATATTTTTTGAATTTGGGTTCAATTTGACGCTATTGGCGATATTTTGCGAAAAATCCACTGAATTTTGGTAAAATCGGTGATATTTAGAAAATTAACCATTGTAAAACATTTTTTGCATTGTTTCGTCTCACACCAGGGGAGTAAATGTTATCTTACTCACTCCAAGCACTATTTTAACATTTAAGGCATCTACTAAAAAAATTTACACGTAAAAGGAAGTAGTGTGGGGTCCATACCAGATTTTAAACATATCCTCTCCAAAAACTTGTTTTTATAAAACGGCGCTAATGGTTTTATTAAAGGATGGTTTTAGCATTTTTTGATATAGTAATGATTCTGTTCTTCCAGATTTGATTTTATAAAGCGGCTGGTTTTATAATCCAGTGATTTTGTCAGTGACGGGCACTGTACTCCTTTTTTGTTTCTGT
>JAXGGA010014732.1:0-31216 GCA_038373865.1 Uloborus plumipes | reverse complement strand
GCCCAGGGCCCAACACCCCCCCCCCCCAGATATTTCAGCTAGCGACGGCCCTGGTTCTGAGGTACAGAATTAATGCACTAAAACATATTTTCGTCTTTTTGAGTTAGATTGGGTAATCTAACTCAAAAAATTTCAGGAAAAAACTATGTTACTTGAGACATGAAAGCAGTTTCCCATCTTTTTGGGGTCTAAGTGAAACAACAGGGCAAAGTAAAATGGTGAACTATTTGCACAGTTTTCAGCGCATCTGTCAAGCAATATTTGAACTCAGTTCAAAAACCAACTAGTTGATTCGTTGAAAAATGAATAGCTCTAAAGATCAGCGAAAAAACTAATACAAGTCATTTTCAAAATGATAGACACAATATTTCCAAATTTACTCAAAATATTTCTTGATATAATAAAATGAAAATTCTTGCAATTACTATTTGAAGTATAATTTGAGATCTATCGATGTCTACAGCAGAAAAAAATATTTTTAATAATCAAGAAGACAATATTTCAGTATTTAAATTTTCGTTTTGCCCCATGGTTTTTCTTTCAAAATGAAAAAAAAAAAAAAAACATTTCAATGAAAATTGTATTAGAAATGCATTATTCCTTATTTAAATACAACTAACAGAACAAAATTCATTTTAGAAAATTTATACTTCCTTTGTTTAGCTTTGCTATTACTTTTACTTTTATTTCATGTTCTTATTGTCTTTGATGCCTTTATATTTTAAAGGTTTGGTTCTGAACGTATCAATTTTCCATTGAAACATTATTGTTAAAATGAAATTACATAATTACAACACGTTTTAATTTCACAAAATGAAATTATATCGTTTCTTTTTTTTTTTTTTTTTTTTTCAATTTTAACAGATAAGGCATTCGTGTAAAAAATAAATCAACGAATCACTTTGTGGATTTTTCACATATGGCGCAAACAAAAACCATTTGCTTCATAAGCGTTTTACTATAAATAGTGGTTTTACTTACATCCTTTATGAAATAACTGCCTTACAAGTTCGTTTGATCGCCCTTATTAAAATGATACCGCTAAAGATCCTTCTGCAATGGTCCAGTGCAAATGATTTGATGCTTCTGAGTGTAAATGATTTGATAGATTTGTTTGATCTGTTTTAAAATTGTACATTTATTTTAAAAAATAGAGAAAGTTACTACGAAAGACACTAATTTAAGTTTTGTTTATATTTATCTGTGGAAAACCAGGTAGTGTTATAAATTAGAAATTATGTTCATAACTAATAAGTTAAATAAATCTAGCTCCTGCAAGTCTCTCAGAAAGGGACTCCTTATATTTCATTAAAAAGTAGCAAATTCTAAACGTAATAAACGTAGTTTTTATTAACCTAAGAACACACCGGTTTGTGGTTTTTTTTAACCAACAAATTTCGTTCATTACCTTTTGAAATCACGACTTTTTCATAAAATACATGAGCGTCACGTGCGGGACAAGACGGGCAGCTTTTTTTGTGGAATAAATGCAAACTTATTAGTTACTTGTTTCACAGATGGCGCTACAAACCTATCTGCTCTAAAGCGTTTTACTTGCGACCTCTAGGATGTAACTGCTTAACTACATCGTTTAATTGCCTTTACATTAAAACACAATGTCGCTAAAAATATGCCTTTCAGTGAAAACGTTTTGATCGATATGTTTAATCTATTTTAAAGGTGTAAACTTGTAAAGGAATATAGATTGTTACAACTAAAGAGACTAATTTAATTTTTGTTTGCATTTATCTAAAAACCACCAGTTCGTAATATGATGTATTTAATATATAAATATAAAGAATCTCAAAAATTTTGCTAATTCTTCAAGAAGTTCATTGTCGAGAAAGTCTCTTCTCGAAGAGACTAATATAAAAAGTGTAGTTCACATTAAACAAAGAATTTCTGTCCTAAGCTAGAAATCCTAGCTTTAACGTTTGCTACCAATGGTATGGCACAGTATAACACTGCAGAGTACCAAGAATAGCACGAAAATACTCACTCCAAAAATTTAAAAATGAGAAAATAATAAAGTTTTCAGGGACTTCGTCAAATTCTAAAAATCTAACTCATATTCGAAGAAAGACCCTCAACGCCTACTCATAATTAATTTATATTCAATTATAAAGATAGTGTGATTATTATAATGCGCCAAAATAAGGTACATAAAAAAGTTTCTAGAAATATAGTCTATCGGCGGACCGAAAAATGGATGTTTTTGACAAACGACTTCTAGCACGCAAAAACGTTGTGTACTGGCATAATAATTCGGAAAACTAATTCAAAATTAACTATTTATGTCTTAGAGCGTATCAACTTCAAAATTTGAAAACATTTTTTTAAAAAGATTGTATTTCAAATGTATATATATATCTCTGTATGTGTATATATATACAATGTGGTTATAAATTAACGTGAGATGTTTGGAACCATCTAGCGCGTGAATTACAGAGGGAAACATTATCAAATTTCATGAGCACACATATTAGACCGTGGGATTTTGATTTCTGAAATTTAAAAAAAATAGCCACCAAGGTAAATTTTGGCGCTGCAAAAGTGTATTACTCTGAGAATTGAAGAAGGAAAGACTATTGACAAATTATGAATCCGTTTTATTTGCAAAACAGGCTTTTTTTTTATCACAAATGTGGTTCAATATGATCGCCATTGTGAAGTTGCAAGAACTGCATACGATGCACAACATTTTCCTCGGTAGCTCGTAACATATCACAATTGATTTCTCTGACTTTTAAAGCAATATCTTTTAAACTTGCGAGATCAGAAACATTTCTTTGATACACAACACTTTTCAGTGCACAGCATTGGCATTTCCATTTCGTTGATAATACGGCTTCACTGACAACAAGAAGTTCTGTCAAGAACTAAACGAGCCTACTTTCCCGTACATCGACATCGGCATTCTAGCATCTGATCATTATTCTCTTGATTATCTAAGACTAAAAATTATGTCAAACATACCTTTTTAGCACTTGAAGCTGATTTCTAAAAGCAAAATATACCCCTCTCATCAGATGAAATAGACACATAAAAAGTAAATAAATGAATAAATAAAGTTTTGTCGCACCTTTTAAAGAATGTAACTGTTACAGTTCTTCCGTACAAAAATTCCTCAATTGTTTTCAAAAAAAAAAAATTAAAAGTACAAAGTACATCAAAACACATTTTATCAAAGAAAGAAAAAAAAAAGAAAAAAAAAACTCGTCCGTTGATAAAATGTCTCGAATTTCACTTTTAATCCGTTGCCAGTTGTTAAATATAAATAAAGAATAAAATGCCCTCGTGAATGAAACATTTTTGTTACAAAAAAAAATCGTCTGCCAAAAATAATAATAATAATAATAGTAAATTCAATAAAACAAATGAATAAATAAACAAAAAATCGTCTGCACAGTCAGTCATTTTTTTTCGGACTGTTTACTCAAAAGTTATTAGGGGTGACAGCTTGCTTGAGCGGTTCAATGTTGAACGAAAAATTGTTCAAATCGGAAATGTAAATACGGGAATGAAGTATCCTTGAAAAGTTCTTTCCAACAAAAAAAAGTTTGTTCAAATCGGACTGTTCATTAAAAAGTTAGTATCGCCGGACCGGTTGTTTGAACGGCTCAAATTTGAACCAAAAATTGTTCAAATCAAAAAATCAAATATAGGAATGAGCTGTACTCGCCGATATCTTTCCAACAAAAAAAAGTTCGTCCAAATCGGAATGTTCATTCAAAAGTTATTAGGGGGGGGACAGACAGACCGACAGACCGACCGACAGACCGACCGACAGACCGACACACAAATTCCCCATCTCAATACCCTACTTTCAAATTTTTAATTTTTCGATATTCATTTTACCTCTTTATTTTTTTTAACTTGGCGATATTTTTTGGACTTGGCGATATTTTTTTTAACTTGGCGATATTTTTTGGACTTGGCGATATTTTTTAGATGCATTAAGCTACTTTTAATACTTTTTTCGTCTTTCTTTTATTTTTAACGGGAAAGTAGGCTAAAAAGCGGTCCCGCAAGGTAAGAGGAGCCATCTAAAGACAACTTCCTAGGCTCAAAACGATGAGAATTCTCTCAGTCCGTCATTTTATACTAATGATCGCTAAATGCAATGCGTTTATGCAAATTTTTGCATTTTATTTGGTTAACTGCACCGCTATTTTCTTCGTATTGACTTTTTTTTTTCTTCATAGGAATGTCTACGGTGGTCACATTAAACCTCATTTGCAAATAACAATCATTTTTTCTGTGCGAAATTGATCTGTACAGCATTTTTTCAAATTTAATTTGCGATATTAACAGTAATACACTTTTACAGCGCCAAATTTTCCCCTGGGGACGACTTTTTAAACTAGTTTTTTTTTATTACCGAAATCGAAATCCCATGGTCAAATACGTGCACCCACGAAATTTGACAATGTTTCGCCCAGTACTTCACGCGCTAGAGGGCTCCAAACACCTCATGTTAATTTATAACCACCCTGTATAACGTCAAACATTCCTTTACAGTTTTAAGTTCCCTCACAAGCTAAGTTTTGAGGAAATTGACCACCATTTGATTTTTTAGCTTTTTCAGCACTACATTTTCTTGTACTACATTTCTTGCAATAAATGTGCACTGTGCAGCGCTTTGCTAACTCAGAACCAACCACGAGGAGGCAGCTTCATTTTGTGTTTCGCATGCCCTTTTCATCCACCAAATTAACCCTACACTGCATAGCGTTGCCAATTGAATACATGGACTATTTTTCCTTATGACCATGCTAGAGATGAAAATGGTCGGAAAAAAACGGTTTTTTTCCGAAGAGGTTTATTTCCACTCCGGAAAAATTGATTTTTTAGCCTACTTTCCCGTTAAAAAATTAAAAAAAAGACGAAAAAAGTATCAAAAGTAGCTTAATGCATCTAAAAAATATCGCCAAGTCCCAAAAATATCGCCAAGTTAAAAAAATATCGCCAAGTCCAAAAAATATCGCCAAGTTAAAAAAATAAAAAGGTAAAATGAATATCGAAAAATTAAAAATTTGAAACTAGGGTATTGAGATGGGGAATTTGTGCGTCGGTCGGTCGGTCGGTCGGTCGGTCGGTCTGTCTGTCCCCCCCCCCCTAATAACTTTTGAATGAACATTCCGATTTGGACAAACTTTTTTTTGTTGGAAAGATCTCGGCGAGTACAGCTCATTCCCGTATTTGATTTTTTGATTTGAACAATTTTTGGTTCAACTTTGAGCCGTTCATAAAACCGGTCCCGCGATACTAACTTTTTAATGAACAGCCCGATTTGAACAAACTTTTTTTTGTTCGAAAGAACTTTTCAAGGGTACTTCATTCCCGTATTTACATTTCCGATTTGAACAATTTTTCGTTTAACATTGAACCGCTCAATCAAGCTGTCACCCCTAATAACTTTTGAATGAACAGTCCGATTTAAACAAACTTTTTATTGTTTGAAGCATCTCGGCAAGGATACTTTATTACAGTATTTAAATTTTCAATTTGAACACTTTTGGTTCAACATTGAACCGTTTAAGCAACCTTTCTCCACCTAATAACTTTTGAGTGAACCGTCCGAATGGAATAATTTTTTTTTTGTTCGAAAGATCTCAGCGAGTGCAGCTCATTCCTATATTTGATTTTTTGATTTCGACAATTTTTGGTTCAACTTTGAACCGTTCAAACAACCGGTCCCGCGATGTTAACTTTTTAATGAACTGCCCGATTTGAACAAACTTTTTTTTGTTCGAAAGATCTTTTCAAGGATACTTCATTCCCGTATATACATTTTCGATTTGAACAATTTTTCGTTCAACATTGAACCGCTCAATCAAGCTGTCACCCCTAATATCTTTTGAGTGAACAGTCCGATTTAAAAAAACTTTTTTTTGTTCAAAGGATCTCAGCAAGGATACTTCATTACCGTATTAAAATTTTCAATTTGAACTTTTTCGTTCAACATTGAACCGTTCAAGCAACCTTTCCCCACCTAATAACTTTTGAGTGAACCATCCGATTGGAATAAACTTTTTTTTGTTTGAAAGATCTCGGAGAGGCTTTCCCATGCATTCCCATATTTCGCTTTTTGATTTGAACCATTTTTCGTTCAATATTGAACCGTTCAGAAAAAAAAATTAACATTAGCGTCTACGGGGAATTTAAGTTGAATGTTGATCCTGAACTTAAAGTCGGATTTCCTTCAAACTAACTTTGTAAGAAAATGGTTTTGATAAATAATGTTTGTAACGTACTTTTCTGAGTAATCTTCTATGAGGACTCTGATTCCAACTCCGACTCCGCAAACATGGCGGAAATGCAGGCTCAGAAAAAAAAATTACTGACTGTGCAGACGATTTTTTGTTTATTTATAAATTTGTTTTATTTTATTTATTATTTATTTTTTTTTTTTGGCAGACGATGTTTTTTTTTTTTGTAACAAAAATTTTTCATTCACGAGAACATTTTATTCTTTATTTATATTTAACAACTGGCAACAGATTAAAAGTGAAATTCGAGACATTATATTAACGGACGAGTTTTTTTTTCTTTTTTTTTCTTTCTTTGATAAAATGTGTTTTGATGCTCTTTGTACTTTTATTTATTCATTTATTTATTTTATTATTATTATTATTATTATTATTATTATTATTATTATTATTATTATTTTGAAAACGATGAGGATTTTTTCTACGGAGGAACAGTTACACTCTTTAAAAGGTGCGACAAAACTTTATTTATTCGTTAATTACTTTTTACGTGTCTACTTCATCTGATGAAAGGGGTATATTTTGCTTTTCGAAATCAGCTCTAAGTGCTAAAAAGGTATGTTTGACATAATTTTAAGTCTCAGATAATCAAGAGAATAATGATCAGATGCGAGAATGCCGATGTCGATGTACGGGAAAGTAGGCTCGTTTAGTTCTTGACAGAACTTCTTGTTCAAATTTTCAGTTAAATGAAATTAAAATTTTCAGCATAAAATGATAAATTTAGAAATTTATCATTCTTACGCTATTTTCTTCTTCACCTCCACCTCTCTCTCTTACCATAATAACCTCTTGCTTTGGTAATACAAGTTGGACGATATTACAATTTGCCTTTGGATCAAGGAGAACTGTTAGGGCTGAGAGATTTTAATATATGAACATTATTAAAAAATAAAACTTTAACTTAAAGTTCAAATTTTAATCCAAAAAATATTTGATCACACTTGTTGAATGCATATGCATATTTATATACTCATATTACCAGTTTAAAATTCGTTTCAACTTTTCAAAATTTCAACCAACACTTACCTTTGCTCTCAAGGGTCAAATGCAGCCTCAGGGAAAATTTATTGCTTGAGTAGAACCATTATAAATATTTAAAGAGTTTTACCCTTCAAACGTGCGTTTGTTTAGAAAACAAAAAATGATTAGTGCAATTTTGTCGCAAGCAGATCTTAAATACAATTCTTGCTAGTTCTTATTATTTTGAATCTGTTATACTATAATTAGCTTTTAAAAACATTGAGCAAGAAACTTTACTGAAAAATTTTGAAAATAGTACAGATTTTTTATCGTTATAAATTTACCTAATCAGTAAATTAAACACAATGTAAAAGTGTTTTTAAACGTACTCTTTTTGTTTAAAGTTAACTTTCAGTTAAATTTGAAATTACATTTTCATCTTTTTTCATCAATAGGCACAGTATCATTTTTGGATTAATAATAAAAATAAATGTGTAAAAATATTGCTTTTAGTTGCTAAAGTTCTGTGTAAAGTTGAATTTACTCTATAATTAAAGTAAATTTCAGGTCAACTTGAAATTAACCCTCTTTTGTTAGTTAATCCTGTTCCATTTCAGAATCTGAATAAATTGATTCCACGAGAAATATTCACTCTGAATCCTGGACTCTTCGTCAAACAGACTCAAATTGCAGCGAATGGCTACCAGTTTTTCCACATTATCTGTGGTCAACAGATTTCGGAGTTTTGTATGAGTGTTTCCGAAAGCAAACCAGTTTCTTTCACTAGCTGCCGACGTTGATGGAATTTGCAACAAACGAGAAGCTAGTGGATGTAGTGGTTGTGTAGTACAAAGTCCGGACCACCAGGTAGAAGGACTTATGTGATTAGCTGATTCCCATATTGATTTTCGGGACCAGAACCCTGATGAACTTCTGTATTCTGCGACGTTCGACATCACTTTTCCAGTATCTAACTCAAGATTCTCAGCTTTTCTAGTGAGATAATCAAAAGCATTACAGATTTCTTCATCAGACAAACACAGACCTTTGTAACGTGGATCCAGTAAATTTGCTGCTGCATGGATTTCTTTGCAGCAAAATGCCTTCCTTTTTTTCCGAAAATCTCCACAACAGCTTTTTTTTCTGGGCAATTTAAAGGTGAAATACTTAAATGTTAATTGACTGCATCCGCCGTAGTGGACCAAAGTTGAGGAACATCAGACATCAGAGCATCATTTGCTTAAGACTTTGTTGTTGCCAAAGCTATAGGCTCTCAACACAGCAACTCTATACAGAAACTTTCTTTAACAAAACCAACGTACTTTTAGTAAAGAACTAATTTTACTTCTTCATGAAATGAATAAGCATAACTTTAGCCACAGAACTAGGTTTCCTCTGACTATGCGAACTAAATCTATATTGCCGTGCTTGCTAAGCACGTAGTAGAATCTGCAATTGAGCTCAAACTGAGATATTGCATTTTAAAGAGCTGCGCCTCCACATATTTTGTTGTGATGACTTTTTATTCAGCAGATTAAAAAAAAAAGTTTCCAATCACAAATGACAACAAAACATTTTATTAATAACACATATGAAACAGAGAGCAACCTCTGGTTAATTACTCTGGTTTTGTTGAAAAGTAGGGGTACGACTATTGTGCTTAGCAAGGCAGTGCAGTAAGTTGAAACTCCAGTTTAAATTCTGTTCACAGGTTCAGATACCATTACGCAGTTTATAATTTTTCTATTAGAAAGGTTAAAAAAAAGTCATTTAATTTTTATTTGGATTTAGATTGGGTGGGGGAAAACCAGAACTCAACAGTTTTCATTTTTAGATAGTGAGGTTATATTGCAAATGAGAAAAATCATTCTTTAAAACACTATTATTGATGTTTGAAAGTATCCACTTATTATTTTAAGTTTTAAAGGCAGTCTAAAATAGAAAATTTAATTGTAAGGGTTAGACACACTTTATCCAATATTAACAGTGAAATGACGATATGATTCATTTGTGGGGTTTGACCAAGAAAGCTTTGAGTCATAAAACATAAAGGCTATTTTTTCCTATTAAAACCAACCTAATTATGTGTATTTCTGTCGTCAGGAAAAATAATATGTGTTGATTGCATATATTTTTAATAATTAACCTTTTAAATGGTCCAAGAAAAACAAAACTATTAAAAAACACTTTTTTTAATTGTAAAAAAGTCAATTTTTCATTTTTTTTCCAATTTTCCCGGAAAAAAACGAGAAAAAAAACTTTTTTTTTCCATCGCTTCAAAATTTCCGAAATTCTGTCAAGAACTAAACGAGCCTACTTTCCCGTACATCGACATCGGCATTCTAGCATCTGATCATTATTCTCTTGATTATCTGAGACTGAAAATTATGTCAAACATACTTTTTTAGCACTTAACGCTGATTTCTAAAAGCAAAACATACCCCTCTCATCACATGAAATAGACACGTAAAAAGTAAATAAACGAATAAATAAAGTTTTGTCGCACCTTTTAAAGAATATAACTGTTACAGTTCTTCCGTAGAAAAAATCCTCAATCGTTTAAAAAAAAAATAAATAAATAAATGAATAAAAGTACAAAGAGCATCAGAACACATTTTATCAAATAAAGAAAAAAAAACTCGTCCGTTAATAAAATGTCTCGAATTTCACTTTTAATCCGTTGCCAGTTGTTAAATATAAATAAAGAATAAAATGCCCTCGTGAATGAAAAATTTGTGTTACAAAAAAAATCGTCTGCCAAAAAAAAAAGAAAAAAAAACAATAATAAATAAAATAAAACAAATGAATAAATAAACAAAAAATCGTCTGCACAGTCAGGGAATGAGCCTCTCCGAGATCTTTCAAACAAAAAAAAGTTGATTTCCAAAAAAAGTTGGGGGGGGGGGGGTTAGAAATGTACTGTGAACTCTCACTTATGCGCCGGCCCAGGGGTCCAACGGAAAAAGACGCATCAATGAGAGAGACGTAAAAGTGATCAAGCCTATTTAAAGGGCTAAAACGCAACATGGGTTCTAATGAGAGAATAAGAATGTTTCGATAGAAAAGGGACATATTACTACGGTTTGGCAATTACTGTAACGTAACTACAATGATAAATAGAAAACAAAAATTGAAGCATACATAATTACAAACTGTTCCCTTTAAAACGATGCATAACAGATAATTGTCCCTCTCCGAACTCTAGTTCATGCGGAAAAAATGTCTTCCTTGAGCAATAAAGGCGAAAGATTAAAGATGAAAGTGATGGAAAATGCTTATTTTTTTTAGAAAATAAATTATCTTTTTTACATTTTAATGAAAATTCGGCGCATAAGTGAAATATTTATCTTTAGAGCGACGCATAAACGAATGATACTATCATTATTTTGCTATGGAATGTGCTGGGACCATTCAAAATCATCGTATAAGTGAAAAAAGCGTATAAATGAGGCGGCGTATAAGTGAGAGTTCACTGTAATTCGTCAAAGCAGTAATTTGTTTTGAGCGTGTTCGAATAAACGAACTTCCACTGTATTTGTTCACTCTCTGATAATTAACTTAAGCCATTAATGCCTGATATTTTTTTCCCCAAAGATATTTTGTATACTGGTTACAAACGGTATTTAATGGACAGGGAAAATAATGAAAAAAATACTATGTAAAAAATAATTGTTAAATGAAGGAAAGAAGAATCGTCCCTTAAAAGTTACGATAGACCCCAGAGGGTACATACTTTTTTACTAAATTTTTTTTCTGCCTACGATATAATATTTAAAAGGACATTTTATAAGAAGAAATAAAATCAGCCATTAACATAAACTGGGAAGCTGGGAATAACTTTGAAAAAGCTTTTTTTCTTGAGGCTGTGAACGATGTGATTTTTGATAAAGATCATATTAAAACTGCTACAGAACACACTTTACAATGGTTATATGCTGCAATCTGTTAACAACGAATTGAAATAATACCAAGGTAATAATTGAACACTATTATTTGGTTGAAATGTTCATTTTGGGGAAATTCAGACCCTTTTTTGGACCGTCCCTAAAAAGGGACGCTAGGCATTAATGGGTTAAAAACAAACGTATTTGCAAAACAACTTAGTATAACACGCAAATACAAATTATAAAAACCAACTTATACTTCCATACGAAGAGTCAAATGCTTATTTTTTTTCTAAACAACAGAAATTTGCATACAGTTAAACAAATCAAACCTTACTCCCTTGTTACAGCAAATATAGAAATTTCCAACAAATTTTCGTGTTTGGTTTAAATAAAAATATTGTATGAGATACTTGGGTTCAACACCGTTTGTGAGGATGAAAATAGTAGTGTAATCGGTACTGCCGATTAGTCGGTGTGTCCCAACTTAAAAGCAAACGTATTTTAAAAAATAACTGAACCTAAAAACTCAAATACAACTTACAAAAACCAACTTATACTTCCATACACACAGAAGACTGCTTAAGTACTTTCTAAGCAATAGAAATTTGCATACAGTTAAACAAATTAACCCATTTATGCCCAGTAGCCTAAAAACGGGACGCTTGTTAGTTACTGCATACAAAACCCTGTAATGGGTACCGTAAAATGGGGTGTATAGGAACAGCGGGGTCAATCGGAACAAAACTTCCCGACCGTACAAAGAAATTCTTCATAAATATACTATTGGGTATTTTTCGCCATTAATTTTTTTTTTAGAAAGTCAAGATCATAGGAAGTAGGAAAAAATTACTTTTGTCAATCTGGAAACGCTACTGGCTTCTAAGGAGGTCTGCATGTGGAATGCTAGAAAACATCACATTTTCATAGACCTCAAAACTTCATATGCAAGAACAAACCTTCTTTATATTTTAAACCTAAGAGTGGTATGCTTCAATTATGCATGTATCTGAACAACAGAATACCACATTAGAGTTTACATTTTTTTATAAATTGTGTCATAAAAGGGAAGAATTCTGAAAAATGCCATAGGAAAAAAAATTGCGGGGTGAATCGGAACACTTTGTTCTGTTGTTCCAATTCAAACTTATTTGAAGGAAACTGTTTGAAAAATCAAGATTTTGACCCCAAATTCTTCTAATCAAGACAAGGACAAGGATTTATTACTGTTTATCCCTTCTCGTGAGCAACTAGATCTTAGAATGACAAAAAGTTGCAGATTTCAAAAGATTTTTTCTCCAAGAGACTTCTTTTTACTTAAAATACGCGGGGAAAAGTCATATAGACTTTATATAGCAAAAGACCAGTACACAGACAGTCATGAATAAGCGTTAAAATCTTTCAGGACGATCTCCAAAACACAGAGATTTCAAGAAACTAAAGAAAAGGCAGAGTTCATCCCAGAAGATGCTATGAAAAAACTTAAGCCAAGTCACAATTGCTGGTTTTAAGGACAAGTACATACTTGTGGACAATATGAGTGAGTTCAGTTTATGTTAAAGCTTTGTGTTTCAATTAAAAAGCATTTCTTAAAATTAATTTTAATTTTTCATAAGTTCAAAATTATTTTGATTTTTGACAAATTATAAACGTTTACTGGTATTGAAATTATACTTTTATTTAAGAGTAATAATCTGTTCTTATTCTCCCCCATCAACATTACTCATGTTTGTGAGACCTATTACAGGTTGAATGGAAAAAAATGAAACTTTTAACATGTGTTCCGATTGACCTCTGTCAGCGGGGTGATTCGGAACACCCATAATTTCCTATATATTTTAATAATAACTGCTCAAAATGTTTTGTCTTTGCTTGGAATATCAAAAGTAAAGCAAGACCGAAGTTTTTACCCAGAAAATCAAATTTAAAAAAAATCTTTTAACTGCTTTTATTGCAATCAAAGCTGAAAAGTGTTCCGATTCACCCCATTTTACGGTATATCATTTTACTAAAGCTGTTTTTCACAAGTAAAATAGTCCTTCTTCTTGAGAAAACCAGTAAGATCCACTATTTGGACATAACAGTTTATTTATTGACAGCTATTTTCAGACAAATCAGTCAAGCAACGATCTAGTATGGGTAGCTATATAAAGTAAGTTTTCTTTGCGAATTTATTTTTCATAAAATTAAACTATTTTAAAATGTTTTGCTTAAAATTGATCAGAGATGCCTTCTGTCATGTTACTTTGCAAAAGTAAAGTCAAGTAAGGTCGTATTCTGCTCGCATATCTGCAAAATATCCCATAAACAGGAGGTTAAATAACTTAATAAATATGGCAACGGCGAACTATTTTAAGCCTAAAATGTATGTAAACCATTCCAAGTAAGAGTTTTAAGCAGATAATTTTTTTTTTTAAATGTTAAAAAACACTTGGGCATAAATGGGTTAAGCCGTATTTACCTTACGACAGAAAATAATGAGAATTCCAAAAAAATTCGTCTTGAGTTAAAAGTAAAATAATTTTTTGTCCAACACCGAGAGAGGAAATAAAGCAAATTGAGACTTTGAAAGATCTTCCTTCCCCTTTCCAAAATATTTAACTCCCTCAATTTGTCACTAAAAATAACTATAGCTTAATTGACACATTGAAACATCTTCCCGTCCCTTTCAGTAATATTAAGGCTCTTAAAAACATGTCAGAAAAAAAAATGCAGCTGACTGAGAAATTGAAATATTCAACTCTCTCCGTCACTTTAAATAAATACTATTTAATATGAATATCATTAATATGAATACCATTTTAAAATATTCTAACGAAAAGAAAAACTTGCAACTAATTGAGAGATTGAATGAAACGTCCAACTCTCTGTGCCTTTCAATAATATTAATTATTTATTATAATTCAGAGAAAAAACTTGCAGATAATTGAGAGATTGAATGAAACGTCCTCCTGTCTTTTTCAATAATAGGAATATTATAAAGAAAAAAATCAGAAACATTTGCAGCTGATTGAGAATTCGAAGTATCTACCCATCCCTGTCAATAATATGAATATCATTAAAAACAATTCAAAGGAAAAACTTGCAGCTAATTGAGAGAATGAAGCGTCCTCCCCGTCCCCTTCAATAATATCAATATCAACAAAAACTTTCAGAAAAAATGTCCGCTAATTAAGAAATTGAAGTATCCAACCTCCCCTCCTTTTCAATAATATAAATATCATTAAAATAAGTTCAGAAAAAAAGTCGCATCTGACTGAGAGATTAAAACGTCCTCCCGTCATTTCAATGATGTGACTTTCATGTTTAAAAAATCAGAGAAAAACGTAGCTATTTGAGAGACTGAAACGCCCTTTATTTCAATATCATTAATATCCTTTAAAAAAATTTTAGGAAAAAAAAATGCAGCTAACTGAGAAATTAAAATATAAGCGGTCCTTTTCAATAATATGAATATCATTTTTAAAAAATTTGAAAAAAGATGCAACTAACTAAGAAATTGAAATATTAACCTTCCAATACCATGAATATCATTTTAAAAACTTTAGAAAAAAATCCAGCGACTGAGAAATTGAAATATCACTTGTCCCTCTCAATAACATAAATATCATTAAAAAAACTTCTGAAGAAAATGCAGCTGATTGAGAAATTGCAATATCATCTGTCCTTTTCAGTAACATGAATAGGACGGGGATTTTAATTTTAAAAAATTTAGAAAAAAAATGCAGCTAACTGAGAAATTGAAATATCACCTGTCCCTTTCAATAACATGAATATCATTAAAAAAACTTGAGAAGAAAATGCAGCTGATTGAGAAATTGCAATATCACCCGTCCTTTTCAGTAACATGAATAGTATTAAAAAAATTTAGAAAAAAAATGCAGCTAACTGAGAAATTGAAATATCACCCGTCCCTCTCAATAACATAAATATAATTAAAAAAAATTAGGAAAAAAATGCACCTAACTGAAAAATTGAGCTATCACCCGTCCCTCTCAATAATATGAATATCGTAAAAAAAAATTTAGAAAAAAAGTGCAGCCAACTGAAAAATTGAAATATCACCCGTCCCTTTCAATAACATTAATATCATTAAAAAAAACTTCAAAAAAAAAAAAATCAGCTAATTGAGAAATTGAAGTATCTACCCTTCCCTTTTCAATGATATAAATATAATTTTAAAGCAATTCAGAGAGAAACTTGCAACTAATTGATAAATTGAAACGCCCTCCCGTCCCTTTTAATAGAGTTAATATAATTTTTAAATTTCCGAAAAAAATGTAGCTGCCGGAGAGATTGAAACGTCCTCCCGACTATTTCACTAATGTTAACCTATTAACACGTCCCTTTTTAGGTACGGTCCAAAAAAGGGTCTGAATTTCCCCAAAATGCACATTTCAACCAAATAATAGTGTTCAATGAGTACCTTGGTATTGTTTCAATTCGTTATTAACAGATTGCAGAACATAACCATTGTAAAGTGTGTTCTGTAGCAGTTTTAATATGATCTTTATCAAAAATGATATCGTTCACAATCTCAAGAAAAAAAGCTAAGTTTTCAAAGTTATTCCCAGCTTCCCAGTTAATGTTAATTGTTAATTTTATTTCTTCTTATAAAATGTCTTTTTAAATATTATATCGTAGGCAGAAAAAATTTTTAGTGAAAAAAGTATGTACCCTCTGGGGTCTATCGTAACTTTTAAGGGACGATTTTTCTTTCCTTAATAAAAAAATTATTTTTTACACAAGATTTTTTTTATTATTTTTCCTGTCCATTTAACACTGTTTGGAACCAGTTTACAAAATATCTTTGGGAAAAAATCTGGTATGGACCCCACACTACTTCCTTTTACGTGTAAATTTCTTGTTGCCTTAAGTGTTAAAAAAAGTGCTAGGAGTGAGCAAGGTAACAATTCAAATATTTACTCCCCAAATCTGCCACGAAACAATGAAAAAAAAATTTTTACAATGGTTAATTTTCTAAATATTGCTGATTTTAATATGATTCAGTGAATTTTTCGCAAAATATCGCCAATAGCGCCAAATTGAACCCAAATTCAAAAAATAATTTTTTCGCCAAATTTGTCGTTAACTTGGCGATATATCGCCAAGTTGGCGTCAAACACTTGGCGACCAAAAGCTTGGCGACATATCGCCAAGTGGTCGCGCCAATTCATCTCCATTGAAATTAACACTGATTTAACCCAAAAAGGGGGTAAAACACCCCCTTGGGACCATTCGAATGCAACCACAAAGAGCGGTGCACAACTAAATTCCCCTCAGAGCCTACATACCAAACTAGAAACTGTAAAATTCACATCACTTGAGTCTGCATTGAAATTAACATTGATTTGCCCCAAAAAAGGGGTAAAACACCCCCTTGGGAACATTCGAATGCAACCACAAGGGGAGGTGCACAACTAGACCATCCTCAGAGTCTACATACCAAGCTAGAAGTTTCTACGGCATATAGTTTTTGAGTTATGCGACATACATACGCACATACATCCGCACATACGTACACACAGACGTCACGAGAAAACTCGTCGTAATTAACTCGGGGGTGGTTGAAAAGGATTTTTCGGCTGCTTATATGTTGGTAGGTACATATGCACGTGCTGACAGGTCGAAAAAACTACTGAACATTCATTCGGAGGTGAGCAAAATCAAAATTTAGACTCAATTTTGAGTCTTTTTTTTTTTTTTTTTTTCGTGATCACAATACTTCCTTTACTACGTAAAAGGAAGTAAAAAATGTCAGGCATTAATGGGTCAATATCGCCAAAAATATTTTATGTAGCTAACTGAGACATTGAAACATCCTCCCGTCCGTTTCAATAATATTTATATCGATAAAAATTTCTCAAAAAGAACATTGAAACACCCTTTGGTCCTCTTCTGAGAAATTTTAATCGATATAAATATCATTGAAAGGGACGGAAGGATGTTTCAATCACTCAGTTACACTGTAAAAAATGAATGTTGTTTTTACGGTATAATACTGGCACCGAAGTTCCAATTCAAAACTGTAAAATGCACAGTGATAAACTGTAAAACTAACAATTTCACAGTTTCTTACTGTAAAGCAGTGGTGGCCAACCCACGGCACTCGTGCCACAATGTGGCACGGCAGAGCCGTAACAGTGGCACGCGAAGACTTTTTGAAAAAATTCAAAAATTAAGGGAAAATGTCGATCTCAAAAATATTAATAAAAACTAAAACCCTTGAACTGATAAATATAATGATATTGTGACGATTAAGTGTCAGGAAGCTCGCTTACAAATTGTCTTTACTACAATATTGCAAAGTACGTTAGCGTTAGCTTCGGGCATCCAACAAGATCTGTGACGTTAAAGACAATGCTTTGTAAAGCATATTTGTGCTTGACACGAATGAAACTTTCGATGCTGCAGAATGGATTCTTGATCTGCAATAGTTTCAGCTACGGGTAATGAAAAAAAAAAAAAAAAGGTAACTCTGCAAGTAAAATTAAGAAACCAGATTGGACAAAATTCGGTATGGTTGCACAAATAAAGATCCTTAAATTGTTTTTGTTACATTACTTGAAAATAATTTTAGAAAAAAGTTCAAAAGTATCATCGAATTATTTATCACTAACTTCTTAACAAAGAATGAGACTTTTTCTCTGCTAGTGATCCTGTAGAGTTAACTGTATTAACAAACTACGAATTAGAGCTCTGAATGTTTTGCGAACTTTCCCCAGGAGAAAGAGGAGAGTATGGCAAGTTACTCCTTCATTGAAATGTGCAATAGCTGTCCATAGGAAACATAGTCATAAGATTTTAGAATTTTAGGGAGTGTGTTGTTTAAAATGTCTGAAAGGAAAGCATTGAGGACTTACTACTTAGGAATGAAGAATAGCAAATGCATTTAGTCATGTCATCTCCCATTATCCGGCGTTTAAATAATTTAAATTTAAGATGGCACAAAAAGGTTTCCTAAATCAGTATAGGCCATCGATATTCTTTTACGATGAAACTTCAGTTTCTTTCTCTCTACTTTGGAGAAAAAAGACTAAAACATTAAATTAAATACTGAAAGTATCAACCCTAATTTAATAATTTTTCAATAATATATGGAGAAAATTTTACACCTATTTTAAATATACATTCAGTGTTAGGTTTGATGATTTTTTAGGATTATAAAAAAAAAACGTTGATCTTTTCAAATTCTTTGTTTATTTCTCTGCGAGACACTATTTATTACCCTTCTGAAAGCCAAATCAGAATTACTGAGCTTTTGCATAGTAATCAAATGTAAAAGCTTACTTCAACAGAAAGTCATCCACGTTATATAGAAATTTGTACCAACATTTTTTTTTCACATTTGCACACTTTAGCCGTCTGATGCTGTTGTGGATTTGGTTCAAAATACGCTTCTAAACGAATATTTTTTGTTATGAATGCAAAAAAAATCTAAATACCGTTGAATATTAATTGATAGCACTTAAAACACTTAAACCTCTTAGGATTCTCCAGAACTAATCCTAAAATTAAAGAATTGGTAAAAAAGATACAGACTCATAAACCGCATTAAGTACAAACTTTTTAATTTTTAGAATAGAATGTTTGATGTTATTTGTTTCTTTTTTAAGTATAGGCCAACTGACAGAACTTATAAAAATGCTTATTAATGATAACTCTTAAGTTCGGACTTGTTTTATCTGTATTATCATTTAGATTTCAATTGCTCAGACTTACGAGAAAAAATGTTTCATTTGAGTAAGAATTACATAGTCAGCTAACCTAAAATGTATTTTTAACTTATTTTTAAAAAATTCCAGTTTGTTGGAAAAATACAATGTGGCACACTGAGCTTTTTCTCTTCAGATAGTGGCACTCTCCCTAAAAAGGTTGGCCACCCCTGCTGTAAAGTAAGCAATTTTACAGTTTATTGCCGTAAAATTTAGCTGTATTATACCGTAAAAACAACAATAAAATACTGGCAGCAGAGGTTCCAGTTTAAAACTGTAAAATGCACAGTGATAAACTGTAAAAGGAGCAATTTTGCAGATTATTGCTGTAAAATTACCTGTATTATACTGTAAAAACAACATTCATTTTTTACAGGGCAGCCAATTCTGTACCTCAGAACCAGAACGACGTAAGTCCAAAAATGGCGATTTTTATTTTATTGCTTCATTGTATGTAGAATCTCTTATTTCGCATCGACCCATAAGAACGTTATTCCATCAAACAAATTCCTTCACAATTATTTGGTAGCATTAAAAGAGCACGCGTCCTATTTTTTGCAGGTAATCGGCAATAGTTTTCTCCCTCTGCTGAAAAGTTCCGAAAATGGACTTACGTTAGTCTGGTTCTGAGGTACAGACAAGAATGCACTACGACATATTTTCGTCTTTTTGAGTTAGATTGGGTAATCTAACTCAAAAAATTTCAGAAAAAAAAATAGCTAGTTGAGACATGAAAGCAATTTCCCACCTTTTTGGAGTCGAAGTGAAACAACAGGGCGAAGTGAAATGGTGAACTATTTGCACAGTTTTCAGCGCTACTGTCAAGTAGAGATGAGCCGGGCTCGGCCCGAGCCCGAAAGCCCGAGCCCGAACCCGAGCCCGAGACGGACTCGGGCCCTTTAACTTCAAGCAACTTTCGGGCTCGGACGGGCTCGGGCTCGATCTCATATTAAGATAGTCAGTTTTTATACAAATACAACGTTCATGTAATAAAATATTGGGGTACTTAAAGAGCGTGAGAACAGTTTTTCTTAATGGCAACAATAATAATAATAAAAATTCAAAAAGATAGCACCCACTTATAATATATTGCGATTGCTATTACGATATTACCATATGGCAGTGCATCCCAAGTAGAATTTAAAAATGTATATTGATGTTTGATACACTCGGGCTCAAAACAAGACAATATCACTCGGGCTCGGGCGGGCTCGGATTAAAAATTCTCGGGCTTCGGCGGGCTCGGGCCTTCAAAAGTGAGCCCGAACTCATCTCTACTGTTAAGCAATATTTGAACTGTCAGTTCAAAAACCAACTAGTTGATTCGTTGAAAAATAAATAGCTCTAAAGATCAGCGAAAAAACTAATGCAAGTCATTTTCAAAATGATAGACACAATATTTCCAAGTTTACTAGTCTGTATGCCAAGCACCGATATCGTTCAAGTTCGTTTACCAATCTTGGGGACTAAGGGAACTAGATTGAAATCTATTAATAGTGATGTACTCAATCGAAAAAACTAATGTTCCCAAGCAAAGCTTGTCTCATTAAGTTTTAATTAGTACCTGAAACAGGGACTATATTCCTCAGCCTGTTGGCTCTTTCACAACAAAAATTGTCTCTAGGTGGCGCTTTTGCACAAAATATTTGAAATTTAAAATTTCAATAAACAGTTTTTCTACCTTAATTTGTCCTTTCCATACGATTTTATGTTGCAAAATATATTAATAAGTTTTAATATAGGGGAAGACCGCCTATATTGGACCGCTGCTTAAATTGGACCTCGGGCTTAAAATCTAGTACGGAGATCTGTGCTACATTTTAACAGTAAAAATATGTAGTTTTAGGAATAAAATCAATGTGTATGAAGTTTCACCAGTCTTCGAACTGTTTAGCGTGAGTTACGGCTTGATTTGTGTTGAAAACGTGCGAAATCTTATTTTGTGGACTTGTTTCTAGAAGGATAACTCAAAAACTTGTGAATTGCGGTAAAATGCTGTTACAGTATTATAAAATGTGCTTAATAAGGATTACATTGATGTATTCATATGCCCGAATGTGATAATTTTTGACAGAGCAATTAGCTGAAGAATAAAAAATAGCGTGTTTTCCTTTATTGGACCGAAAAAATTTTCCTATATTGGACCGGTAGTCCAATTTAAGAATATGATTTTAAATAAGACTTTTTATTAATCGTAACATAAAATAAGTGACTCATCTTATTTAATAGCGTAGTTAAAAATTTTTTAAGCATACTTTAACACCTATTCACGATATTCATTTAAACTTTTTTATCAAGCACATTTTTATCAAGTAGAAGCTGCAACTTCTTAAAATGCATGTTTTTTTTCTCTTCATCCATTAAGCTGCAGTTTCAGGTTGTGAAACATATTTATTAACTTAAATGAAATGTATGCTTGTTTACCGAGAGAAAATTATGAAATTCTTCGATAATTTCAAAACGATTTTAAAAGGAAACAATTTATATGCTACTAAAATGTTCAATGTAGATGAAGACGGTTTTTTCACTGTCCAAAAGCCCCAAAATATATTGAAGTACAGAGATAAACACCAGGTTGGAGCAGTAATGAGTGGTGAACGTGGTAGAAATACACTGGTTATTTGCTACATGAGTGCAACAGAATTTCAAGCTCCCCATGCTTATTTTCAAAAGATTACGTTCCATGTATGAACTTATCGTAAAAGCTTCCCTGGTGAGCAATATGCTTGTTCAAAAAAAAAAAAAAAAGGTTGGATCACAAACGATAATTCACACAATTGATACAACATTTCATCAAAACTGTTAAACCAAGCAATGTAAAAACAATGTTTTTCTATCAATGTATAGGCACAGCACTTACATTGATGCAATGAACTTGGCTAACGAAAACGATATACTAATAATTTCGCTTTAAGCACATCATACACGTAGATGTGGTCTTTATTCAGTATCTGTCTACATATTTTAATCGAGCATGTGATACATGGAGGCGAGAACATCTAATGAGATCCATTATCTAATATCGCACAGGAGAACTGTTTGGTAACTTTTATGGGCAAACCGCAATCAAGGACATGGCAAAAGCTGTGAGTTGATTCTAAAGAACAGAGTTTAGCCTGTTAATTGACATGTGTTTAATGACATTGATTTGGCTGTCACAGAATTAGGGGCAAGTAGTCCAGATAAAACTACTCAAAGTGAACACTGAGCAGGTTACATGTTCGGTGTAAGTTGTACACCATGTACAAGAACTAGCTACGACTTAAATTAGTACAAGTTCTGCAGAATCGGCGGATAGTTCTCATCAAAACATGATTGTCAACTCTAACTATGATTTTTTAAAGTCGGCTCATATATCACCTTTGCCTAAAAAATAGAAAGAACAAATAGGAAGGCTATCTCAGCAATCATTCTAACGCCGGATAAAAGAGGCATAGAGCAGAAAACGTCACACAAGAAGAAGCAAGAAACTGCACAAAACAATTGTTATTGCAATATTTGTCATAGAGATGAAGTACAAAACATGATTAACTGTATGAAATGCCATCGGCGAGTTTATCAACACTGCCTAAGTGAGGCCGAAGCAAAAGAAATTCTGTTACAAACCCTGGAAAAAAGCTGTATAGTTCAAACATAAATTATTCTATGATTTCTTCGTAAGGTCCAATTTAGGAAGCGCATGGTTCAATTTAAGCGCATATATTCCTAAATTGGACTTTTGCAACTTTTTATAAGATAATTTTTTAAAAAATAATTTTCATATTTTCAGAAAATATAATCTCCTAAGGCGGTTCCTGATTAAATTTAGCTCACGATGCCCTATTTTGCATTTCTGTTTTGCTTCACATTGAGCGACACAGGCCTCCTGTTTTTAGGGGGTCCGATATAGGCGGTCTTCCCCTACTTACTTCATATCTTTTGTGATTTAATAATAAAGAAAATCGAAAGCTGTATCAATCCGCATTTCCGCTCGCTCTCTTTTGGGAACGGAAAGTAACTATAGAGGGCGCTATAAACAAGACATCGCCTATGCTTTTTAGCAGACGATTTTCTTTTTAATTTGGCCCACTTTTCTCAGTGTAGGATCGTTTCGCTTATATTTGTTACTGTTATTTCATTTTAAATGCGTGGATCATTTTTTAAAATATTTTTTTACTAAATTAACAGTATTTTTTACCACAGCGTTGGATACGCTAGCACTAATGTTGCTTTTCCAAAATACTTAAGTCCTTTTCAAATCTTTTCTTGTTTAAATCTCTCTTGTTGTTGAATTGTAGATGGATTAAATTAACGCAGATTAAAGACGATTGCAAAGACGCATTTAAACTTTAAGTTATTATTGCTTGAAAGATTGGTTTCGTATCCACATGGATTAGAATATATTTCATTTCATTTCACCCTCCAGGGTCCCCCGTACCTACCAGCTTAGTGGTTTAACCGGGATAGGGCCCTGAAGAGCGCTCTGTTCTTAATTTTGAACCAGAACCTAGGGTCGAGCAAACCCTAGACCCAGCACCCCCCAGAGGTATCGTTTCACTTGGAGGACTTTGTGACCACGACATTTTTAACGCCTCCCAGCCACCATTATTCAAGACGGTGGATCTTTAATCGGCTGGGATCGAACCCGGGTCCCTCCGGACACGAGTCAACGATTATCACTTAAGAGTTTTTACGCCCCTGAGGCTGAGAGGTGGAAAGCGCTTGATGGGGTAGCTCCTGGACTGCAGTTGAAGAGGTTGTTCTTCTTACTACTATTATACGTATATATACAAAAGTTTGTTTGGATGGATTTATGGATGGAGCAGTCAGTTAATAAGCAGTCCGAAAAAATTATCTTTTTAACCAAGCCTTTTCAACCAAGCCTAGCACCCCCAGAGGTATCGTTTCACGTGGAGGACTTTGTGACCACGACATTTTTAACGCCTCCCAGTCACCATTAATCAAGACGGTGGATCTTTGATCGGCTGGGATCGAACCTGGGTCCTTTCGGACACGAGTCCGATGCCTTACCGATCGGGCCACCACGGCCCTGATTAGAATATAGGAGGATAGTGAGTAGGATGAGCGACAAGCGGTCACGAGACAAGAGTTTTCTTAAGACGCCTTTATCAGATAAATCAGGAATAAAACCGCCTGAAAGTTGGTTTCTGCAAATCTAACAGCTATAGAGCTTTCTCTTTTCGTTCAATTTGTTAAGATATACTGAAGATTTTTTTTCCTTTGATTAAAAGCTAAACACACAAATCTACGAGCAATCGCCGTCTGCACAAAAAACATATTTATTGACAACTGAATCGCACTAACCGACGTACAAAATCTTTAGAACATAAACAACAACTCTAACTGATGCCATGTGAAGCTAATATTATTAATACACTAGCGGTACCCGCACGGCTTTGCCCGTGGTATAAAATTAAAAGTTCATTTGTAAAAAAATGATATAGCAGAAAAAAATACTCTATTTTAGTTATAATTCAACTATACTTCCTTCAAAGTATGATATAAACATTTGGTATGGACCCTACACTACTTCCTTTTACGTGTAAATTTCTTAGTAGATGCCTTAAGTGCTAAAATAGTGCTTGAAGTGAGTAAGATAACAATTCAAACATTTGCATCCCTAGTTTGCCACGAAACAATGCAAAAAAATGTTTTACAATGATTAATCTCCTAAATATCGCCGATTTTACATCATTCAGTAGATTTTTCGCAAAATATCGCCAATAGCGCCAAATTGAACCCAAAAAAATTTTTTTTGGCTAAATTTATTGCCAACTTGGCGATATGTCGCCAAATTGGCGTCAAACACTCGGTGACCAAAAGCTTGGCGAGATATCGCCAAGTGGTCGCGCCAATTCATATCACTTTGGTCTGCATTGAAAGCCCTGATTACCCCATAAAAGGGGTAAATCACCCCTTTGGGGACATTCGAATGCAACCCCAAAGATAGGTGCACAAAAATAAGCCAAAAGAAAAAATAAGAAAAATTTTGTTGCTCACAGAAACCAACAGAAATCTTACCAAAGTTTAAAAGAAGAAGAAAGTTTTCTTTCCTAACTTCAAAAACAAAATAATACATTTTCCGAAATGACATACTTTAGAAAGAACGTTGCAATATCGGAATAAGATAGAAGTAAATATACTGAAATAGAATTGAATGCCAAATTGTAAAAAAGTCGCCAAAAAAATAATTTTTAATATTGTCTTTCATTATTTATTAAATGCAATTATTGCTGCAAATTACAGTCCAACAATAAATAATCACATTGCAAAAGTATATTTGGAGCAATTTTTTCTTTTAAACTCAACTGATCCTAAAAATTTTAAGTATTAGTCATAGAAATTTCGTGCATTATTCATCACAATGATAATAAAAACAATAAACATCGACAAAGATCAACCAGCAAACGATAAATTAAAAGCTAAATTCGTTCACTCAAGCCATTTGCTGCAATTTATATTGAAATAAATTAATAATGAAGTAAAATATGTTTTGCAGACGATAAATTTAGAATGGTATCCTGTATTTTAAGGAAAGGACTCGATTTCTCATTTGATTGACAGGTGCCATCTTATCACGGTTTTTAATATTTCATTTGACTAATTTTAATAACGCTTGGAGTTTGGATTGTTACAAAAACAAATACATTTTTAAAATTATTAAGGGAAAAAGAACGAAATAAAAACGTAACCATGGTAACAACATGAAAAGTTGATTTCCGTTGATAAAATAATTCATTTCATCTCTATTTTCAAACAAATTTTATTCGCGAGCAAAGCCATTTTAGAATCGTTTGGCTTGCTTTACTGAAGGTAAGCCTTGAATTTCGGGATTCTAAAAACAATTGTTACAGCTCTCCTGATGATCGTAGAAACTTCGAAAAAACGTCATTTTGTGCAGAAAATTTCAAGCTTTCGAATGACATAAGACTTGAAAATGTGTATGGAATATTTCTTCCCTATTTTATCGAATTTCCTCTAAGAATTCGAATAGAAAAAGAACGAAATGGAATGTTCGAAAAATCGCTTCGAGGTGCAAAACTACATGCTACAAACTAATTTTGTGCCAAGTGGCATGAAAATCGACCGAACGGTTTTGGCGCTACGCGCGTAACAGACAGACAGACAGAAAGAAAGAAAGAAGGACAGACAGAACCACCTTCAGCTTTATTATTAGTAGAGATTAGCACACAATTAAACATTAGCAGACGATACACTAAAAATTAAGAAGTATGTTTCATTTTCTTGTTTTCATGTTAAACTTTTCTGTTTCTTATCATTGCTGCATTTTTTTAACAGACAAAATTTTAAAAGTTAATTTTGTACGACTGTTTTATAACTTGGCATGCAGTTTTATTTCTAATTAATATTTTATAATACATCTTACTGTTGGTGGGAAAAATAACACATTGGGTCTTTACTTATCATATCAACTACGCTCGTTATTTACCCATTTATTTACATGAAATACTAAATTTGCGTGTGATACATGCGTATGCTCACAGTGAATGAGTGTTTGTAAATTTGTGGCTGATATATGAACTATGAATGTATTTTGCAGCATAAAGAAAGACCAGGCTATACAGCAAGCAGGTAATCGAAATTAAAAAACAAAGAGAAGATTGACAAGAATCGAGGGTGGGGCTAACAAAATAAAAGCAAGAGCCCTATAGTCTTCAGAACATACACTGCTCGACATTGAAAATGCAACACCAAGAAGGAGTGGTCAGAAATTGATGAAATTTGGTAAGAAGACAGAGACAGCATGGAACAATAAGTGATATTTATTTCAAAATAAATAAGCAAAATTTAGAGCGAGGACGGTGTCGGCTCAGTAAGAAGTAGGACCACCGCGGACAGCGATGCACGAAGAAACACGTCTAGGCATGGAGTCAATAAGCCTGCGGATGGTGTCCTGAGGGATGTCACTCCATTCCCTTTCAACCATTTGCCACAGTTCGTCTTCTGAACGAGGCAGTGGCAGGTTTTGCAAACGGCGTCCAATCACGTTCCACACATATTCGATTGGTGACAAGTCAGGAGAGTATGGTGGCCAGGAAAGCATCTGTACACCTCGTAGAGCATGTTGGCTGATTCGAGCACTGTGAGGCCGGGCGTTATCCTGTTAAAAAATTACATTTGGCAGACCCTGAAGGTAGGGGATTGCCACCGGCTGCAGTACATTATCTACATATCGTTGGGCCGTCATAGTGCCCCGAATACGAACTAGAGGTGATACGGAATTGTATGCAATAGCGCCCCAAACCATTATGCCACGTGGTCGCGCTGTGGGGCGTGCCACAGTTACTGCCGGATTCGATCTTTCTCCACGTCGACGCCACACACGTATGCGATGACTATCGCTGGACAAACAGAAGCGGGATTCATCTGAGAACACTACGGTTTGCCATTCTGCCATCCACGTCGCTCTGGTCCGGCACCATTCCAAACGTTGGAGTCTGTGCTGTGAGGTCAATGGCAGTCTCCTTAGCGGGCGCCGTGATTGCAGGCCACGTGCAACCAGTCGACGGGAAATGGTTCTGGTCGACACAGGAACATCCAGGGTACCTTGCACGTGCTGCAGAATCGACGTACAAGTGACTTGCGGGTCCGCCACAGCTTGTCGGTGAATCCGTCGATCCAAGCGGTCTGACGTCACTCTGTGGCTGCACCTGCACCCCTCAATGTGGCTACATTTCCTCTTTCCAACCATCTCCGACACAGCCGATGCACAGTGCTTGCATCCATGTGGGTATCAGCTGCAATTTGACGTATGGACCAACCTCCCCTTCTCAGTCCGATCACCATACCCCTTGTAAAGTCGTCTATATGCTGGAAGTGTCTTCGTTGAGGACGGCGTGGCATTTCCTCCTATCACACGTATCCTTTGAGACAAAAACCAAATTTCTCCGATAATTAGTCTGGCAGAAAAACCAACATGAACATAGCCCACTTTTCAACTTCATTCTCTTATATCTTACTTCACGTGCGTCGGAGAGCTGCGCATTTCATACCATTTGCATAACTCAGTAACGTGCGTCTACGGTAAAATTTGCATATATTTCTGACCACTCCTTCTTGGTGTTGCATTTTCAATGTCGAGCAGTGTATTTTTGAACGTAAAAAGCTTGAATTTCGAATAAAATACAAAATTCAGCGACAATTGAAACGAAGTGCAGGAACTCAGCTCCAATGAGCTCTGCAGAAAGTTAAACCCTGTTATAGGGACATCTTTTTCTATTTTGTGCGTAATTTACTGGAAGAACAAAAAAAGGGGGAGAGGGAGTACAGGAAAAAAAAAAATTTAACCTGCAGAAATCCAAAAAAAAAAAGGAATAAAAAGGTAAATAATTCATACAGTGCACATTATAAATACTGACATCGTTGAAATAGTGAAACACTTTCTACTGCACTAGCTAATTTGCAAAACACATCTTCAATGCATACCAGAAAACTCCTTCTTCAAAAAAATGTACATGAAGGTGCAAAAATATTCATTAAATGAAGCTCTTGTGTCAGCAGATGTGCATAAATGATTTTTCTGATCATGATAATTCAGTTAGAATTAATATTTGATAAATTTGACGAAGAATTTCATCCATAAACTCACATTTTTAGCATTGAAAAGGGTGTTCCTAACGCCGAAACACGTGTATGTCGTTTTCCTGCTCTTTTGCATTTAATATTGTAACGAGTTCGTAGCACCTTCAACTTTCTTCAAATGAGCATTCCAATCTTGAGGAAGTAACTATAAATTTATTTACAAGTATGTACACTATTTACAATAAGAGCAGAAAACAATTGCTAAACATCAGCAATTAGGCAGCAAACAGTACACTGTACTCTCAACAGTAATTCAGCACCACGTATCTAACGTGAACCGTAATTAAGCAATTACAAAAGCAAAACAACCATCCGCTCAAAGCGAATAAAAACGAGTCACCAGATCAAATCTGAAAACAACTGACTGACTGTGTTCAAGGCCAGCTATTTATACTCGAAACGTAGTTTCGACAATGTTCCAGCAAAATCCGGAGTATTTCAATTCATTCATAACTTGAAATAATCCATTGAGAAAGTTCTAGCAATAAAAAGAAAACCACGCGAAAATGTCTTCACGCTTATTAAATGTAGGGCAAGTGTAAAAACTACCAAACGTTACAAGGCCGGTATACAAGTGATAAAGGTGATATCTTCAGATACTTTTGCAACATGACGTCAGATAAAACCAAAACTAATAAAAATGATGCAAGGCAGGAAAAACAACAACTATTTACAAGATTTGTAATAATATGTTTTTTCATATGCTTTTTTTCATTACACAATGGTATTTATTTTCTTTTTCCAAATTTACATTTAAATTGAAAAATTGTTTACTTATTTTTGTAAACTTTTTTATTTATTTTTTTATTTTTTTGTAAATATCTATCTATCTACTGTCCGACCTCGAAACCAGCGCCTAGCACCGTTGAATGGTTCTATTTTAAAAAGGCAGGAAGCTTGATTACAAAAATGCACGATAGCAGCAATTCTACTTTGTCCAATATCATTTTATTTTCATAGACCTGATAAGGAAGAGAAATTAAAAAAAAAAAAAAAAAAACATCAAGAGGATTCACAAGAACCGATCAACACCTCAAATAAACGAATCCAACGAAAAACAAAATAAAACAAAGAAAAATCCCTTCCTATTCCTTATCTCTCTTATCACAATCACCCCTAGTTTCACAAAATCAATTGAGACCTGACGCATGCGCAAATTCGAGGAAGGTCGCCGAAAAGATAATCAAACAGTATCTATCTATCCACATATTAATACATACAAATATATAGAAAGAGAAAGACACATTTTTATGATATTTAACGTAATTATCCGCCCCTAGAATTTCATTTTGGCCTATTTTGTCATGTATTTTTAATGGTCTGTAAAAAATTAATGAGACAACATTTTTTTGGGAACATTGTGTTTTTTTCATCTGTAGACTCTAAGGATTCAGAAAAATATCACATTTTGTAATCCCCGAAGTTCGCAAACGAAACCATGTTTCTAAGCATCTTTTTTGCCTTCTGCCCACAGACTATACCCAAAATACTTCTTGATATAATACAATGAAAATTCTTGCAATGACTATTTGAAGTACAATTTGAGATCTATCAAAGTCTAGAGTATAAAAAAATATTTTTAATAATCAAGAAGACAATATTTCAACATTTAAATTTTCGTTTTGCCCCATGATTTTTCTTTAAAAATGAAAAAAAAAAAAAAAACATTTCAATTCAAATTGTATTAGAAATGCATTATTCCTTATTTAAGTACAACTAACAGAACGAAATTCATTTTAGAAAATTTATACTTTCCTTGTTTAGCTTTGCTATTACTTTTACTTTTATTTCATGTTCTTATTATCTTTGACGCCTTTATATTTTAAAGGTTTGGTTCTGAATGTATCACTTTTCCATTCGAACATTTACATAATTACAACACGTTTCAATTTGACGAAATGCAATTACATCGGTTCTTTTTTTTCTAATTTTAGCAGATAATGCACTCGCGTAAAAAATAAACCAGCGGATTAGTTTGTTGATTTTTCATATTTGGAGCAAACAAATTCACCAACTTGCTTCTCTAGCGTTTTTCTATAAATAGTGGTTTTACTTACATCCCCTATGAAATAACTGCCAAACAAGTTCATTTAATTGCCTTTGCATTAAAATAATGCCGCTAAAAAGATGCCTCTCAGTGCAAATGATTTGATCGATTTGTTTGATCTGTTTCAAAGTTGTAAATTTATTAGAAAAAAAAAAACTATCCGTACCCGCACAGCGATACCCGTGCAATAAATGCAAAAGAAGTCAACTGAATAAAATGAAATTCACTCGAACCCTCTTAAGTAAAATTATTATATTCTTTCGATCAAATGCGCTCCACGACCTTTTAAATTCCACTAAAAGTCCTGTTAAAGTTTAAAACAATCCGCCAAATAAATCAAAAAGACATTAAGTTAAGTAAGTAACAAGGGATTTTAACTACTGAAATTTTGTCAATTTTCAAGGCTTAACTCTATACGCAAATTTAAACCACTATGTAACTTCAGGGACGAAAGAGCAGTTTGTCTGGAAAATGGCTCTTGTGTTTCAATTTTGGTATAGAGTTAAGCCTTGAAAATTGACTAAATTTGATTAGCTAATATCTCCTATTCTAATTAACGGAGAGAAATGTGCCAGAACTTTTCTTTTTTCGGAAAAAAATACCCTTTCCAGCGATATATAATGTTATGGGGTGGGGAAAGTTTTCTTCCCTCAAGTTTGCCGGATACACCAAAAATGAGACTAATTAATTAATTTAAAAATAACTCATTTGAAATTTAGAATTCGGGCCCTT
>JAXGGA010014731.1:0-31219 GCA_038373865.1 Uloborus plumipes | reverse complement strand
ATTCGAAAAACCGGACAGCTTTTTAAAGAATAACCTCTTACACTGGAATTGTGCTGTAGTCTTAAGAAATATTACTGGAGAAAAATGGAAGGGGGATCCGGAGGTTCTCTCCTGGAAATTTTCATAAATTGTACCTCTAAAAACTCCATTCTAGACTACCTTAGTGATGTTAGAGAAGAGGATGTTCGGTTTTTTCCTCAGTCAATAAAACACGATTGCAAGCCATTTACAATAAGGTGAAAAAAATGATTGGATCTAGGAATTCTTCTAAGCGACTTTTTTTGAAATTTAAATTCCGAAAACGCAGTTTTAGACGAATTTTGATGATGATGGGGGGGGGGGGGGTTGGAGGGCTTCCCCCGGAAATTTTTAACATTTTTTTCCTAAAAAAGAAAATAAAAGATAACATTGCGAAACAAAAAAATTAAAAAAGTCTGCGGCACTTATTTTGTTAATGCTTTTTGTAAACACTTGCATTAGACATACACAGTATGCATTTACTCTTTTTGGATTTATTCTGGTTCTTGAGATAAACGAAGCACAAGATATCGATGAAAAAATTTAAATTTCCCTTCTAAAGACCTATTCATTCGATAATTCCCTCAAAATTTTATTATTTTTTCACGTATATAGGTATAACAATTTTACGAATTAAGTATTAGACCTTAAAAGTATCAGTTCGTGTCTTATTGTGATTTTAAAAATGCTTTTGTCTGGAAAAATATGAGTTCTTTACGAAAACGTTGTGTTAACCCCCACACTTTAAGATTGTAAATTTTTACTAGGCCAGCAAAGTGAATACATACTTCATATCCCTGCTTCATATGTCTATGGAATAGTCGCGCAAAAACAACATTGTATTCGAAAGGTCTGGCCTTGGAGGGAAAATATGAAAGAAGGAAAAGCAAGAGTCGAGTGATTCATGAACCACCGATAAGCAGAAAGAATAGTCTTTTTCCACCACTTCACATCAAGCTTGGGCTAATGTAACAGTTCATCAAAGCCCTTGACAAGACAGGTGACTGTTTTAAATATGTGCATCAAAAATTTCCAGTCCTGAGCATGGAACCATTAGAAACAGGCATCTTCGATCGACCGCAAATTCATACTTTTATAAAACACACTGTATTTGTAATCCATATGACACAAAATGAATCTGAAGCATGGCCAAGCTTTCTTTTAGTTGTCAAACATTTTTTGAGGTACCATGAAATACCAGACTATTCAGAATGAGTTGCTAAATTGCTTCAAATTTTCACATTAGGAGCTACTATGAGCATTCAATTGCATATTTGCATAGCCATTTGGACAGATTTCCTTATAATCTGGGCGATTACAGTGAGGAACAAGGAGAACGGTTCCACCAGGACATCATAATAATGGAATAAAGTTAATTAGGTCGATGTGATAGCCATATGACG
Organism: Uloborus plumipes; assembly: GCA_038373865.1. Lineage (NCBI taxonomy): Eukaryota > Metazoa > Arthropoda > Arachnida > Araneae > Uloboridae > Uloborus > Uloborus plumipes. The sequence continues at coordinate 29,798 of JAXGGA010014731.1, read as the reverse complement.
GCAGACTTCTGTCGTATTTTAATAAGATTTTCCTGAGCAATATCTTCATAGAAAAGCTTACAGAAAAAGTTTTCTGGAATTTTTCTTTGATGAACAGCATATATTTTTTTTTTTGTTTTTATATCGTTCTGGTAAAGGATCTTAATAAAAAATATTTTTTCAATACATATTGGTATTTTTTTCCTGTTTTCTAAGTGCAATAGCTAATTGACTTTATCTCAAAAACTAGAACCAATTTGACAAATCTAATAATTTTCTAATATTCAGCACACTTGTCTGGTAAGGAATTGACTTTAAGTTAGAATGCCGCAAAATGACTGTTCCCCAGTATAATCCCTTAATAGCTCTGGGAAGGGGCCCTGCAATGGGTGGCAATGAAGTCTGTAACACTATGATATTCACAGGAGAATCGTACCTTGTCTTTCAAGAGTTTCTTTTATATTTTTTCTCTTCATTCATGCATTTTTTGGACTAACGTTTCGGGGGGATTACACCCCCCCCTTTATTTAAGCCACTGTTTAGTACGTACAATAAAATAGTAAAAAAAAGTATTGTGAGGTCGGTGTACATAACACTCGAGAAGTGTCAGATAATATTCTTTGACTATTAGAAATATACACTGCTCGACATTGAAAATGCAACACCAAGAAGGAGTGGTCAGAAATTCGTGCAAATTTTACCGTAGACGCACGTCACTGAGTTATGCAAATGATATGAAATGCGCAGCTCTCCGACGCACGTGAAGTAAGATATAAGAGAATGAAGTTGAAAAGTGGGCTATGTTCATGTTGGTTTTTCTGCCAGACTAATTATCGGAGAAATTTGGTTTTTGTCTCGAAGGATACGTGTGATAGGAGGAAATGCCACGCCGTCCTCAACGAAGACACTTCCAGCATATAGACGACTTTACAAGGGGTATGGTGATCGGACTGAGAAGGGGAGGTTGGTCCATACGTCAAATTGCAGCTGATACCCACATGGATGCAAGCACTGTGCATCGGCTGTGTCGGAGATGGTTGGAAAGAGGAAATGTAGCCACATTGAGGGGTGCAGGTGCAGCCAGAGTGACGTCAGACCGCTTGGATCGACGGATTCACCGACAAGCTGTGGCGGACCCGCAAGTCACTTGTACGTCGATTCTGCAGCACGTGCAAGGTACGCTGGATGTTCCTGTTTCGACCAGAACCATTTCCCGTCGACTGGCTGCACGTGGCCTGCAATGACGGCGCCCGCTAAGAAGACTGCCATTGACCTCACAGCACAGACTCCAACGTTTGGAATGGTGCCGGACCAGAGCGACGTGGATGGCAGAATGGCAAACCGTAGTGTTCTCAGATGAATCCCGCTTCTGTTTGTCCAGCGATTGTCATCGCATACGTGTGTGGCGTCGACGTGGAGAAAGATCGAATCCGGCAGTAACTGTGGAACGCCCCACAGCGCGACAACGTGGCATAATGGTTTGGGGCGCTATTGCATACAATTCCGTATCACCTCTAGTTCGTATTCGGGGCACTATGACGGCCCAACGATATGTAGATAATGTACTACGGCCGGTGGCAATCCCCTACCTTCAGGGTCTGCCAAATGCAATTTTTCAACAGGATAACGCTCGGCCTCACAGTGCTCGAATCAGCCAACATGCTCTACGAGGTGTACAGATGCTTTCCTGGCCACCATACTCTCCTGACTTGTCACCAATCGAACATGTGTGGGACGTGATTGGACGCCGTTTGCAGAACCTGTCACTGCCTCGTTCAGAGGACGAACTGTGGCAAATGGTTGAAAGGGAATGGAGTGCCATCCCTCAGGACACCATCCGCAGGCTTATTGACTCCATGCCTAGACGTGTTTCTTCGTGCATCGCTGTCCGCGGTGGTCCTACTTCTTACTGAGCCGACCCCGTCCTCGCTCTAAAGTTTGCTTATTTATTTTGAAATAAATATCACTTATTGTTCCATGCTGTCTCTGTCTTCTTACCAAATTTCATCAATTTCTGACCACTCCTTCTTGGTGTTGCATTTTCAATGTCGAGCAGTGTAATAAGATACGCTACGAAAATATTTTCATATGTTAAACGACTTGAAATTTACAGTTTTACTTTCTTATGACGATTGAAAAGTTTTACGCTTCTACCGCTAAATTTTTTTTCCGGATAATCCGAGTTTTCAGTAATCTGAGGTAGCGTGAGCCCCAAATACCTCGGATTTTTGAGAGACTACTGCACCACATTTAGATTGGCATTATAATGCATAGATTTAATCTATGCCCCGACTTATATAGGTATATCTTATGGCCCGTAGGTAACACTTATGCCCCGACGGGACTCGGAAGTCCCGCTTTTATTAATTTAGTATTATGAATCCTATATGGCTGAAATCATGCTGAAGCTTTTAAGTACCATTCCTTATTGTACTTCGCGGAGAGGTCGACAGATGGTACCTGTAATCTTAAACAGTTTTCTTAAGGGCACTAAGGCGTAGGGGGCCTTAGACCCTACTGTTTTTCAAAATTTGCGAAATTAATTTTTGACATAAAGGGGTAAAGGACAGTAAAACATAGTTTGTGCGGTCCCCCTCTGTTGTTCGTCTTTTACATTTATGCGTCGTTTTCATTAAGTCCCGATTTATCTCTATTCATTTTAAGGCAAAAATGCATGGTAAATGCGTCGCAAATTATCACTTATATACTTTATGTCTGAGCCAAAAATTATGACACAGTTATTGTACTTTGCTGCATTTTTATACACAATTTAAGCGAGTATTGAGGCCTACTAAGTTTGATCGTAGGCCTTATTGTACTCCTTTTTTTTTTCATTAATGTTGGTCAGTTTTAGATATTATTTTGATCTTTACCATTATGTTATGGATGTTTATAAGCAATAACAACGGTTTATAGTTATTTTAGTATCTATATCATGATATCTTCTAAACGAGCATGTTATTCTTTCAAGTGTCTGGTTCAAATGCATGACCCATTTAAAAATTACAAGCGGCTTTAAATCCAATGGTTTATATCCATTGAATCCAAAGTTTATTCTAGAAACTGCTTTTGCTCCGCATTTATTAACAAAAATTCCAGCTTCTGCAGTTGACACAGTTGATGATGAAAATTTGCAACCTCGTATCTATACTTGACCGATAACCCGAAGATCCGCCACATGGACAGCACAAGAAAAAAATGTTGATGGAACCCCCAAACAAACCTTCTGGAAGCATGGGTGTATCCAGAACTCACGTAAGGGAGGGACAAGCAGGAGTACCCAAAATGGGAGGTCACTGTGACCTCCTAAGAAGTTAGTCTCCCAAGCGTTTTCAGAGGTCATTTCACCACATTCACCCCGATTATCAGAGGTCACAGTGACCTCCTAAAAAGTCCAAATACAAGCAAAAGAAAAGTGCCGTTCTTGTTATATGACTACATGCAAAATGAATTCCTTTCTTGTTAAATCGTCGTGTTTTATTTTACCACATTGGATTCTTATTAAAAATAGTTTTTACTTTATGCAGTTATTTTTGAAGTTTTGAAGCATATGTTTACCAACATGTCACTAGAAAAAGTGTTAAAAGAAAAATAAATTGGCCAATAAGAAAAAAAATTGGGCGGTCACAGTGACTTCCCATCTGAGTGCCCCACTCTCTGATCAAATGGGGTATAGTTTCCCCTTCCTGCCCCCCTTTCGCAACGTCCCAATCTGGAAGCATTAAAGTATAAATCCGACTTGTGGTATCATGAGACATGCATTGGTTTGACAGTCGACGACAAAGATAATTTGCTATGACGGCAGTTAAACAAATAAATTTGTTGTCATTTGGAAAAAAATTAAACATGACTAACGCATACATATCATAACTGATCTCAATCAGGGTCGCGCCGTGCCAATGTGCAAAGCCGTGCGGCGCACGGGGGCGCCAGAGCCTAAAATGCGCCGAGCTCTACCGACCAAAAAAGCTTCAAACAGAAAAAAAAAATTTTCAAATAAAAAATCCAAATAAAAAAATAAAATCGAACTCTTCATTAAAACAAACTCTGGCGATGAAATTATATTGCTCAATGAGACAAGCAATCCGTCTCTCTACCCACCTATAACGGGAAAATTATTGCCTTGTTGTGTGTAAACAAGCTATTCAAAAGCGTAATCTTTTACACTGAAAACATGAGATGTTAATGCACACATCAGCACTTTTCTTCCGAATGAGGCGCCGTGTAAGCTATTTCAGCATGTCTATGAGGTTATAAGCAGAAGAGTCCAAGCAAATCTTCTGCTCTTCAATAGGTTTCTTCATTCCGTTGAATCAATATTATGTAGAATTTTCTCTAGTTCAACGTATTTTAGTATTCTAAGAATTGTTCGTGGTGATTCAACTGCTTTATGTTATCGTACATAAAAAAATACGGTAAGCATATTTGCATCTTATTTACTTGTGCGTAATATTTACATATTATAGACTAAAATTTAGGTAAACTTTTCAGTTTCAAAAAGTAACAATTTGACCATAATCACACGATTATCTCGTCTTCGCATTAAACACTAGTTTTTTTAATTAAAAAAAAGACCTTTGGACAATGCATTTGCATTTCATATTAAATTTATTGCCTTTTTTACTAATCCGGATTTTATTGGTTTTCCGGGAAAGATTTCAGTTAACGATTTTAAGAGGAATATCCTCCACTTTATACTTCAATTCAGAAATATAATCAGTACCCTGTTGTCATATTTTGTCAGAAAAAAAAGTGTGATTAATTATTTATCAAATGCAGATTCGAGAGATATTTAGAGCTACGTTAACTTTGATGTTTAAAATATTTTTTTTTCCGAAACACAATGGCGTATTCAAGGAGCTATTGAACTCGAAATAACTTTAAAACATGAAGTAAAAATGTACGTTCCAAAATTAAATATTTGTCATGCTCCGATTTTTGGCTACACATAAAATCGGACGTAACGCTCGATAGGAATTTATTTGAATCTGAAAACTTTTTATGAGTAGTATTTGAAGAGTAGTAGTTTGGTTTTATAAGCAGTTGTTAAAATTCAGAGTTATTCCTATATTTATCTAGTTAAATGTTTAACGATATTTTTAATCACTTAAATTGTTAAATGTTATTAATATTTTATTTTCAATGTCAAGATTTGCACATTTCAGCTTACAAATGTTTCTGTTTATGAATTTTTATTCTATCCGGATTTTCCACAATAGAATAGTCTTATCCTTTTCAATGGTGATAGAGCTCGTATAGCTCATGTCGAAAACGTCGTTTTGTTTTTACCCCCAATTTGCTGAGTTATTTGCAGCAAGAAAGCCGTGTGTGTGTCCTCTCGCACGTGCAATTTTTTTTAAAACTTACAATAATAATAGTTAGTATTGACTTTTAGCCAGCTTCACACTTTTAAATTTTGTTAATATTTACGATAAAATGATGAAGTCTATTTGGGGCACGGTAATAAAGGAGTGTTATTTGAGATAGAATATTAGCTTGAAATGATTGAGAGTGACTGCAATTCTCAAAAACTAGGCCCGTCGTTGGAGGGAGGGGGGGGTCTTTGAGAAATCAGTATATTAACAGTCGGCGTGGTTTTTATTGTTTACCGATAAAATTTGCACCCTTTGACCCCGCTCCCAGGATAACTTTAAAACAACGAGTCTGTCTATGTGCTAATTTTAGCGCATTTTTTAACTCTCAAAAGAAATAAAAATAGCTAGATAATATTTTTTTTTTAATTTGGAACTTTTTCTGGAACTAAAAATTAATTAATAAATACACGTCGAAAGATCATCAGGCAAAGAGATCTTGGAGATTACGGTAAAACTGTTTGTTGGACCATTTACTCATTGATTGCGCTATATGAACGATTTGAATTTGACACAAAATAAATTTTAGTCATGTACTTTTTTTTTAATTCAACTATTGAAAAACCTACAATTTTAGTTTGAGCATCTAAAATTTAATATTCTTTATATTCTAACGCTTTACGAAATAAATGTTTCGGGATATTTAAAAAAAAAAACCTACTGCTCAAAAAATAAAATGAAAATTGAGAAGAATCATTTTGAAAAAGAAATGTTATGTGTGAAGAGAAATGTGAAGAAATGTTGAAGAAATGTTGTGTGTAAAAGAAAATATAATGTTATGTGTGAAGGAGTTTTGCGACATTTGGAAGTATTTTTTAGTGGGGGGGGGGGGGCTTTTCCGCGAAACTTATTTTTTTTTAATTATATTTTTCTTTAAAACATCACTGCTGGTGTTAACTATTGAACGTTACTGCATAAGGCGTTCAGAAGACATTTGCACGAGGGCGCCGATCAAGCTTGGCGCGGCCCTGATCTCAATTACCAATGTTAGAAGCTTATTTTGATTATTTATGAATGTCTTTTAAGTTCCTAAAATATTAGGCCGTATTATCCGACTATAGTTTTATAACGTCTAATGCCAATGTTTTTAAAGATATTTAATTTCGTGGTTGTTTTCGGCAAAAATGGCAATTTTTTGCTAGTTTCTTATAATGATGGATCAGCATGTTTAGTAGGGGAAGGGGGGGGGGGGGTTCAAAAACTTTTTTCCGCTACGTACCAAGGCACACCCTCTTTTTTTTTTTACATTCATCTATAAAATCAACTCTCCTAAAATTTCAGCATTCTACTCTTAATGGAAGATGGTGCTCAAACACCCCTCATTTTGGCGCTTTTTTTTATAATTTTTCGCAATTTCCGAGTTTTCAGACTAAAGAGACCATTTCCTTACAAAAATGTTTTTTTTTTCAGTTATTCTGATTCTCCAATACATAAATATTAGTTGAAACAATTAGAAAGTTCAACCCCAGCAACACCTTTTGATACAATCAACTATTCATAGTCCAGTCAATGAATACATTATAGAATGCATGGAATATGCGAGAGTATTTGACTTCAGAATATTGTTGGGGGTAGTTAGTAAGCAAACATACTGAAAGTCCCCGACCCTGGGGGGTAAGCTAAAGATGGGAGGGAGGGGGGAAGCAAATTTTGGGTTTCTTGAAAAATCGCGGAAATGGTGGGAAAAATGGGTTTAAAATAAAAATTAAAGCTAAATAAACTTCCTATAACAGTGTTTCTACACATAGTTGTCAAATTTTCAATAATTTTCCGGGTTTATGTTGTGAAAAAAAAAAAAAAAAAAACTCGCCTTCATGCTAAAAAATGAAATATTATTTTCATATTTTGAAGATTATTATTTTTTTAACTGACTTAATTTACCCTGTGGCTTATTTTATCCCACCTAACCCCTCTCCACTATGCTGTAATTTTTGTGGTGATATTTTTGTTTGAAAAAAATAGCAGTCTGTGAGGCCTTTTTATCTAATCGTAATTTATAAACTGAAGCTTGCCATGAGTTTTCTGTAACATACTAAACACTTTTTTTTTTCAAACGCGTCACAGGAAGGTTATAATAACACAGTACATTCTCGGGTGTTAGTCTATGATATTTTTAAAGTGCATGGGCTTTTTATTTAACGGGGGAACAAAAAATTTTAACCACAAAAGAATTTTTTAAATATACTTGATTTTCTTTTTTTTTTTAATTATTTTTTTATTTTTAACGCTGCGAAGCTCTCCCCCTTCTTTACATCACTAAAATAAGTTGTGGAACCTATTCTAAAAAAATGTTAGTTATTACTCCCCTCCTGTCAACGTCCATGTGATAACCTAAAAAATCAGTTAAACATGGAGTTTTAAACAAAAAATGAAAAAATTATGTAAACAAAATTAAGGGGAATAATTACTATTGGGGGTTGGGGGACTTTTTGACTGAATGGGGGCCCGGTAAAGCTTTCGGCGACCTACGAAGTCATCAGCATTCAAAATCAGCATTTCATCGGACTAATTTTCAAATAGTTAAAAGTTTTAGCAGTAGAGGGCAGCATTATTCAAGAGTTGTTTTCTTCGCATCAACTGATAGAAATTCCTCGAAGGGCAATTGCCGTGATTTTAAGGAAAAAAAAACATTGTTCAAATCGGCCTATTTCCTCAAATGTAACGGGGGGGGGGGGATGCACACAGACCGGCAAACAAACATTTTCCCTAATTCAGAAACCAACTTTTAATGCTGTCGTTTTTGTAGCTGGCTAACGAATCATCCACCTTAAATTCACGTTTGGACTTTTTATGATAAACTCTATTTGAACGTCACTTCCTCAAAAAGTGCCGACAGAGTGTTGTAATGGTTAAGACGCCGGCCTCACACGCTTATAGGCGCGGGATCAAACCCGGCTCCAGTCGGTGATTTTTGATGATGCAGATAATCGGCATTGTCTATGTCTAATGTGAAGTTGTCGTTCGTCCATGCGGCATGTGAAAGATCCCTCGAGTAATCGTTTGGCATGGAATATCTCTTGGCAAAATTAAATTCCTACTGCAATTTTGCACGGAAAAGAGCATAGGTGTTCACGTGGCCACGGCGAGAAGAAAAGTCTCGTAGCAACGGCATTCCTCCGATAGTGGTGCCGTATGAAACAATGGGTGCCGGTTTCGGGGAATGCACAATCTGCAAATGGTTTTGTCGAAAAAAAAAAATCCTCAAAAAGGCATAATTCCGTCCAATGTGTGAAAATTCGCTGGAAGTTGAAAAGAGTACTGTAGCTGAGCACCCATGCAAACAAGGCCGTGGTTGGCAGTAAATACCTTTTTTTTATACACACGGGCAATTCCACCTTGCGAACGGAACAATCAAATTTTAAACACACATAAGTACAATTTGGTTCAGTAAAATCTAAATCCCCCCCCTCTTGTATTTCAATGTTTTTTATTAGGGATGCATTGATTAATCGGACATTCTAATTATCAATAATCGGTAAGATCTTGCCGATTAATCTGCGAAAAAATATTTTTTTAAATATTTTTTATATCATTCACCGAAAAACTATGATAAATAATTTCATTAACAGTAAATAAATGCAACTTTCAGCAATCTAAACTGTAATACTTAGTATGAAAGTGCACACAGTAAAAACATAACAAATAGTTCATGCAATGCGCAAAACTGAATGGACTATTAAAAAATCACCCTCACAGTTTTATACAACACTATTAGGAATAATTAAAATCCTGAACTTGAAAATTGGAATGTGAAAACATTCATTTTATTTACAAAGAGTCAATTTTTGCAGATCAAAAGGGGGAACAATTATTTAAATAAAATTACTTTTAGTATGCCTTGTGAACAAAAAACTACGATGAATAAATTTATGAACAAAAAATAAATGAATTTCTGCAAAGAAAAGCAAAGCATGTCTTTTGAAAGTGTAAATAAATAATTCAAGGAACGATATAAAGAACGATTCAATAGAAAGAAATTAACACAGTTGATATAAATTTTTTAGTAAATTATATTTCCAATTTTAGATAAATGTACACATGTAGACAATGTTTCAACATCTTTCATTGTGTCGATATTTCTCTTCTCAGCATAGTGCTTTAAGGTAACCGCTAATTTTCAAAGAAAAAAAAAACCTTGAACTAAATGGTTACTAAAAATTAAAAAATAAACTGAAATTAAAAGCACTCCTAAGTTAGAGTACTCACCAAAGCTTCCTTTCCTCATTGTTTTTTCTAATTTTCATGTCTAGTTAACATTAATATTATATTCATTATATTACAGTGAACTCTCACTTATCACACCGCCTCATTTATGCGCCTTTTTCACTTATATGACGATTTTCAAAGGTCCCAGAACAATCCATAGCATAATAATGATAAAATCATTCGTTTGTGTGTCGCTCTAAAGATAAATATTTCACTTATGCGCTGAATTTTTCGCAAAATGTAAAAAAATGAACTTAAAGCCTTTTTTTTCTACACTTATCTCTTAAATCTTTCGCTTTTATTGCTCATGGAAGGCCTTTTTTCCGCACGAACTTGAGTTCGGAGACAGACAATCTAGAACATCACTGTTTTTCCCATGGTCAATTATATGTGGCATATTCACGGGCCGGAAGACCATCTGCGTTGTTTGTTTTTGCGCCTGATAATAAAACAAAAAATGTTGTGTGTCACAAGGTACTTAAGTGAAGAGCAACCTATGTACTGAAATACAGAAGCAATAATGAATGATTAATGTAGGTACTTAATTTTTTTTTGTATTTTCTAATAATAAAAAACTTCATAAATTCAAAAATTTGCTTATTTATTGCCTTTAAGGCGGAACAGAGTTCACCGGGTCAGCTAGTTATCTATAATGTATCGTTTTAAAGGAAACAATTTGTGATTAGGTACGCTACATTTTTTGTTGTCTCTTTATCATCGTAGTTACGTTACAGTAATTGCCAAACCGTAGTAATATGCCCTTTTTCTATAGAAACATTCTTATTCATTCTCTCATTAGAGTCTATGTTGCGTTTTAGTACTTTAAATAGGCTTGCTCGCTTTTTCGTCTCTCTCAGTTATGCGCCTTTTTCTGCTGGTCCCTTGGGCCGTCGCATAAGTGAGAGTTCACTGTATGTATTAATGTAATTTTATTAGTTCATATTATTAAAATCTGTTCACGTCTGTCTGATGTCTGTCTGAAGCTTGAACTCCTAAAAAACCGCTAAGAGTAGAGAATCGAACATTCGATTCGAAATTTTTCGAAACAAAAGAATAAGACCAACCGCGTAATTGTTCGACTGTAATTAGCTGAGATATTAATTAAAACGTATATTAAAGTTTTGAGCTATTTAAAATTCAAAGACTAATTTCTTCCCTTTGCCATCTTGAATACGTATTACAACAAAGTTCTAACAATTGTTTTTAGTTCGGAATTTCTTTTATATTTTTCTGTTGCCATTTTAAAAATGTGTTTCAAATAAAATTATAATTGATGTTTTTAGCAGGAACTTTTTTTTGGCTGCGATCCAAATATTAAAACAACTTTTTCTTTAAGAATTTTGGAATTAATTTTACAGAAAGAAAGCTGTTTAGGAATAATTGTTTTTGGTAAGGAGTTTAATTTGTCATTTAGTGAGAGTGTTAAGCGTGCGCTACTTGACATCGCTTTTATTTGTGAGGAAGCCCGTGCAACTCCGTTCCACGCAGCTAGTAATAATATTAAAATTGGTCCGAAGAAATTGGAGAAAATTTTGAAATTATTCTGAGAAAATTAGGAAAATGAAAAATATGAATCTTTTCCCAAAAATAAATTAGCAACGAGTTCTGAAATCGGAACTGTTAAAGAAAGAGAAAGAAAAAGTGATGGTTATATTTGTAGTAATGAAAATAATCATTCTGATCATTAATCGGCTAGTTACACAGACATGTGTGAAACACAAATTCTGATGCATTGGAATCTTTCTTGCTCCTGAAGTAGCTTCACGCCCCTCAACAGCCTGCTTCGTATTGCAGTACAGATTTTTTTTTTACTAGCTCTCAGAAAAAATTAAAAAATATTAAAAGTGTCTTGATTTTTGTACGCAATATTATGTCCAGATTTACTTTTTTTTTGAAGCCTCTGCTGAGTCTGATATGTGCTCTGTTGTGACTCAATCGGCAAAGAGTTGAACTCGAACGGGGAGGGTCCCAGGATCTATGCCAAGATCCTCCGTGCTCATTAGTGGTGACTGGGGTACATTCAGTATGTTCGTGGGTACTAAATTGTCCAAGTTCCCATCCACGTGTCCCAAACCACGTGTAGTGGTAGTTGCGGGAGACTTTGGAACGTATAGTGTAGTGTATCCTTAGGAATCCGATGAGAAATTCATGTAGGGTCAGTGAGGTGATGTTCAAACAGGATTACCGGTTGATCTGGGCGGTTGAATTCACGACGTTTTTTGACGTCAGGATTTAGTAATCATAGAATATTTTCACGTACGATCCACTCACTGGTAAGTTACAGGACTCTCCTAGTTGGGCACTGGCGAGTCCGAGTTAACCAGTTGCTCTATACGTAGATACTCTACAGTCATACCCTTGAGGGTAACAGAAACGTAATTTAAATGTTTCGATTTGAGATGCTTCCCTTTCTTTTGGAAAAATTGTGTCCAAGACTACAATTTTTGGGTATGAAAAATGGGACTTTATGATTGTTTCTTAGCGAATTTACATCATGCTAACATTTTTTCCAGCGTGTTTCTTTTTGCTCCGGAGACAAGGGTTAAATGGAAACAGCGGTTTCTATCCCCGTTAGGTTTATATAGGCACATTACACAATCAATTTTGATGATTATCTTCTCATAATAGGGGTGCGACATCGAAGGCAAAACATCGATCTTTTTTCAAAAAATTGCTTACACCCAGTAAAATTTAAAGTAATATAGTATTTCCTCAATACATTGCGTTTCTTTATATCACTCAATTAGTTTTATCTTTTGTTGTTTGAAAAGCATCAACGGTACGATATCGATGTTAATTATAGAAAACTTTTTTCAGTGAGACAGATACTGCAACTGTTGATTGACTGTTTAACTTTCATTTATCGCCTATTTTTATGAAACATTTTTTCCTAAATCAAAAAACATTATCGAAAAAAATTTCAACGCAACCCAAGTAGCACACTTCGTTTTTTAAAGGTTGTAAAATGGTTATTAACGTCGTAACAACCGCTTAAAAACGTTTAAAGGTTATTTGTGCTACCTGGGAATAAAATGGTTAAAAACCATTTACCGTAAATCATCGTTAGTAATTATAAAAAACATAACTTTATGTCAATATGATCAATATTGCGCTGTTAAAGATGAATCTTTTTATTGCTTTTTGCTGAAATGTAAATCAGAGATCGAAAGAAAAAAAAATCATTGAGCGCGAAATACTGATCATTAAAAAACAGCGACCGTTAAACCTTTATGGTAACAATCAAAAACGTCTGATAACGAGATTGGTAGTGTAATGGGTGATTAACGATGTAACTTTTGGCAGCATATCTTTGATTTTTTTTCAGAAACATCGAGAGCAAAACATAGATAACAATCGTGCAAAATGTTTTCCAATGATATTAATACTAAAACTTCTGATTAAAGATGAAAATTTTTTCTTCGTCTGCTTATCGCATATTTTTATCAAGCTTTCTTTGCTGGACTATAAAACATCGACATCGAAAAAAACATCGAACCCAAAACATCGATGTTGGAAAAACATCGACCCTCAAACATTGATGGTAAAAACATCGATGCTTTAGCAAAAACATCGATGTTTCCAAAACATCGACATCAATGTCGCAGCTCTAATTCATAATACTCTATCTGCTTCCCATGGAGCGCATGCGACCGCTGAATCCCAGAAGTGTAATTTGAAATCATTTGAAAAGAAAAATCACACAAACAATCAATCATGCACTGAATTTTTCTAAAATACGCACAATAGTGCAAATTATATTACAATTTAGTCTTCCAAAGAATAGGAAGAATGAAAAAATGAAATTTACCAGAGTACATTATTTATGTGGAGTCAATGGAAATACCTAAATGGCTCATCATAAATGGCTTGGAAGGTGTAATTCAGAAATACATGTTTTTAGTGCCCTTTCATACAATAAAGCAAATAGTTGAAATCAATCACTTCGCTTCTGTGCTGGAGAGGAAAAAGTAACATTACTAAGCTTTTCTCAGTGTCATCTTCAAGCAATAATGGCACATACAGAGTTGTTTGGAAAAACGCAAATCTTCCAGATTTTTAGTTCATTTACCGCAACTAACCATAGAAAAATATTGTTTTCCAGTGTTCAATACTTTTTTTTCTACTTCAACTTTTTTTTTTCAATTACACGATATAAGTACGGTCATTACATGTCAAGTGATCCAACGTTTTTTACCTTACATTTTTGTATTTCTTTCAAATTTGGCTCATCAATTGTACCCCTTGAGGTAATCAAAAGTCTCAATTTTTGGATTTTTATCTCTATTATTTTTTCATTTATGAGACTTTGAACTTTGGAAAAATCCTCGTTTTCCTATGGATAAGGGAACATAAAAGGGACCATAACTCGGCATCAAATATAGATAGAACAATTTGGTAAATGGCATTTTAAAGTACGTTAGTTGCCGCTTAATCTGATGTGCAACATGACTAATTTGATAAAAATTTTCTTTTTCAAAAAATGAAATTTAAATTTCAAATTTAAATTTCTCAAAAAACGTATAATGAATTTTTTTGAAAAAATTCTCAAAAATTTTTGTGTATTTTATATATGTTTATACAAATTTTTAGATTGGGATCTCAATGGGATCATATTTTTTTGAATTTTTGAATAAAACTGTATAGGAAAAAAATGATATTTTTTAGATTCCATTTATTTAAATACTAAGTTCTCTTGCTTGTGATGGTTTAAAAAGTAGTAAACAACCATGAATATGTTTAAAGTGAGCTGGTATGAGCTTATAGATTTGTCAGGTTCACCCTCTCCCCCCTTCCTCCCCGCACAACCACTCTCTTTTAATTCAAAACTTTAAAATGTTTATAAAAAAAAACTCTTTGATACAAAATGAATAGTAAACTTATTTAAAGTTGGTAAATGGGTTTCCTTATAACTAGACGAAGTATCCCCCTCCTCCTCCCCCCCAAATATACCATTAACGCTGTACTATTATGACATCTAACCTGGGGATTAAATTGACTATTATTTTTACTCTAGGTAAGTGAGCTAGCATTAACTTGTAGATTTGTCAGCTCCCCTCCCTTCCTTCCCGACCCAACCATTTTCCCCCAAACTGTTTAAAATACTAAATAAAACCCTCTTTGACACAAAATGAACAGTAAACTTTTTTAAAGTTGGTAAATGGGCTTAATTATAACAAGGCAAAGTACAACCCTTCCCCCATCCAAATATACCATTAACGCTATGCTAATATGACGTCTCACTTGGGGATTGATTTGAGGATTATTTTCCCCCTAGGTATACATTGTTTTTCAGACGAAGTGGTTCTTTTTGAATCCGACCTTCACAAAGTGCACTTCCATTCAATAACTGAATTTAAATTTATGATTCATTTCACCCCCTCCACCAGCACCAATCTTCAATTTTGAAGGGAGGAAATAAATGGGTCTCCCCAAGATCATAGCAAACAGCAAAATAGCACTGTTTCCCCTTGTTCTCATAATGTGTTTCCATTATTTTCACACAAAACTGAAAAGAAATCAAAGTATCAGGTTATATGTCAGTCCCCATCACTGCCTTTTCTTTCTCTTATTGGACAAAGCTCATGAGCTAATAGGAAAGAGTAACAAACAGAATAAACTGAAACACTACCAGACATCAGTAGAGACTAAGGCTTTGAAATGGGGTTAGACGGGATGATAAAAAAATAAAAGTTTGGAGTGGTAAGGTAGGGTAAGGGGGGGGGGGAGCAATCTGTAAAGAAGGTAAACAACATGAGAGGTTATGATCAAAAAAGCAGTGTTTGTTTAATATATGTATATAGATATATCTTGCTGCATTACTTTCCGTTACAACAAAATGAAAAAGAACACAAACAATTTAAAAAATTAAATAACAGCTGCACACTAGATAATGTGGAAAGATAATTATGGGGACACATACATATGATCTGATATTTTAATTTATTTTCAGTTTTGTGCGAAAAGAATAGAAAAGACGATGAGAACAAGGAGAAACAGTGCTATTTTGCTGTTCGCTATGATCTTGGGGCGACCCATTTATTTCCTCCCTTCAAAATTGAAGATTGGTGCTGGGGTAGAAGATGAAATGAATCATAAAGTTAAATTTCAGATATTGAATGGAAGTACACTTTGAAGTTCGGATCGAAAAAGAAACACTTCGTCTGAAAAACAATATATATACCTAGGGTGAAAATAATCCTCAATTCAATCCCCAGGTTAGACGTCATATTAGTATAGTGTGAATGGTATATTTGGGTGGGGAGGGGGATACTTCGTCTAGTTATAAGGAAACCCATTTACCAACTTTAAATTAGTTTACTATTCATTTTGTATCAAAGAGTTTATTTTTCTATAAACATTTTGAACAGTTTTGAATTAAAAAAGGCTGGTTGTGCGGGGAGGAAGGGGGGAGGGGGTGAACCTGACAAATCTATAAGCTCATACCAGCTCACTTTAAACATATTCATGTTTGTTTACTACTTTTTAGACCATCAAAAGCAAGAAAACTTAGTATTTAAATAAATAGAATCTAAAAAATATCATTTTTCTCCTATACAGTTTTATTCAAAAATTCAAAAAATATATAATCCCATTGAGATCCCAATCTAAAAATTTGTGCAAACATAGATAAAATACACAAAAATTTTTGAGAATTTTTTCAAAAAAATTCATTATATGTTTTTCGAGAAATTTAAATTTCATTTTTTTAAAAAGAACTGTTTTATAAAATTAGTTATGTTGCATATCAGATTAAGCGGCAACTAACGTACTTTAAAATGCCATTTACCAAATTGTTCTCTCTATATTTGATGCCGAGTTATGGTCCCTTTTATGTTCTCTTATCCATGGAAAAACGAGGGTTTTTCCAAAGGTCAAAGTCTCATAAATGAAAAAATAATAGAGATAAAAATCCAAAAATTGAGACTTTTGATTACCTCAAGGGGTACAATTGATGAGCCAAATTTGAAAGAAATACAAAAATGTAAGGTAAAATTTTTCTCAGATTTTGGATCACTTAACGTGGAATGACCCAGTAGTTGATTGTCAAGACTGATATAGCAAGCAAGATCTTGGGAGTTTAAAAGAGGCAAATAGTTGTTTTTTTTTAATTAAGACTCTTGTCACCGCAATAAATTCATTTTCAGACAGGCAATATTCAATACACCTTTTTAAACCATTTTCATAAAGTAAAAAGCAATTAGCACTTATAAATTGCATTTTTTTAAAAATCTATTACAACTTTCAAATTGTTCGTTCATTATTTCAATCACCGTTCGATCATGCTTATTAATACAATAAATAAATGAAGGTTGTTTATTAGTTCTTTCAAACTAGCTTTGGTGAAATATAGAAAAAAGTAGACATGACGCTAGAATTTTAAAAATTAATATTCTGTCACTTGTCATGTATCATTTTCTTTAGAAATAAATGAAGTTTTTGAATCCGAACATATTTTTCCCAATTAACTCAATGACTTTCAGAAAATCAAGAGTAAATTAGGTTTACTCTTAGTGTTTTTACAGAGCAGGAAATATATTTTTTGTTACATATTGTTATTTCAATAAACTTGATTATCAGAATATATGGTAATACCCAAGTAGCACACTTCGTTTTTTAAAGGTTGTAAAATGGTTATTAACGTCGTAACAACCGCTTAAAAACGTTAATAAAACGTTTAAAGGTTATTTGTGCTACCTGGGTAGATAGGTTAATTCTTTATACGTAATTCATTCTTTATACGTAAAATTAAGATTTCTGTTGAAAATTTGTTTTTTCAACCGCTGTTAAGCTGACTTTCAATGTCCTGATGGTAGCAAAATCTTTGTTCACCAGTGTTAAAATTGTCCTATATGTATTGTGGTTTTTTTTCTTCAATTACATAATTTCTCCATGCAAGTTATGTGGTTTTTTTTTTGTTCGCATACCTTTTGTCACATTTGGCGAAACAGCAGAATATCCAAGTGTACATTTATGGTATGTTTAAAATTCAACATTGCACTTTTACTAAGCATTTATTTCTTTTTATTTTTTTTTTACTGTCTCTATTTGAATGTTACATTAGGGTGGTTACAAGGATTGAAAATTTATCAGACGCATAAATTTCGTTCTTTCTTTTGGTACTAATGTTTTAAATTTTCCAGTATATTTTCACTTCAAAAACTGCGAAAAACATTTTAAGGGTTTTAATTAATATCCTTGTTAATTAATGTCATCCGAAGACGCGACTTAACTAAGAACACTCACGATCACTTCACTTTCAAAACGAAAAAAAAAAAAAAAATCGGTCCGTCCGTTTAGGCTTTACGTTGCCACAGACATAATACAGATCGACAGATACACAGACACGTCAAACGTGTACCCTTTCTTGTTGCGCCAGGGGTTAAAAAGTAGCGTTTCTATAGATGATTATTCTTTTCAGAATACAGTGCCCGCCGTTTATTAAAATCGCATTTGTTCCGAGGATATTTCATTTCATTAAGCGGCTGATTTTATAAACCGGCATAGATAAAATTCAAAAAGAAAAGGTTTTAATGTTTTCACAAAACAAAAAAATAAATTACTATCATCAATATTTTGCATTCAGTTAATTAAAACACAGTTCGACTTTAACTTAAATGTAAAAAGTACATTTTTTAAGATACACAAGGGTTTTAAAATACTAACTTATTGTTGTTTGAGAAACATAATTTTAAAATAAAGATCATTCTTAAATCTGGACGTTTAGGCATATTTTTTTAGCGAACAATTTTTACTCAAACTGAATGATATAAATTGTCAACTTCTGTAATCTTGAAGAGAAAGAAAATTCTCGTTTTATTTAGACAAGCGTACCTCCCCCCCTAATTTTTATTTCACATATACTCTCCAAAAACTTGATTTTATAAAACGGCGCTAATGATTTTATTAAAGAATGTTTTTAACATGTTTTGATACCGTAATGATTATGTTCTTCCAGATTTGATTTTATAAAGCGGCTGATTTTATAATACAGTGATTTTATTAGTGGCGGGCATTTAATCATTTATAGGAACCCATTATAAAAAGTGTTTGGGAGGACTTTTATAGGAAGAAAAGCTGAGAACTTGCCTCTAAATGGTTAACTTTTCTTACCCAAGAGTGTGGTGTACTTCTACAATAGAATATTTTACCTGGTCGTTATCGTAAGTACCACTTCTTTGTAGATTTTGTGTGCTTGAGAGCCTCAAATACAAATGAAGGGACAAGTGGATAAAGGTGATAAGGTAATATTTTTTTGAAAGCTTTTTCTAGAAATTAAAAAAAAATGTCACATATCACCTTTATTCACTTGCCCCTTCAATTGTGTTTGTGTGTTGACACAATTGAACACACACTAATTTTAATTTGTGTAAATCGGCGAAATTGATCTATCACATATCACTTTTATCCACTTGCCCCTTCAAATATTTTTTTGTGCTATACCTATCGTCACCATTTGTATATATCGCGTTTTAAGTGTAATGCAATTATTTTTAAGTAAAATACTTTTTTAATGCTTCTTTCGGATTATCCGAGCCTTCCAATTCCGCGGATAATATGTAGATGAATCAATGGATCCCTCTAAAAGTGAATGCCGTGGTGCATTTTCGGGCAAAAGTGGCGAGCGAGCGCATTCCCATCCCACGGTGGCGGGTCCATTACGGGGCGCAGCTGTCGGCCATTATGGAAGTCCAATATCCCGTGCCGAGCCAAGGATCATTGAGGCCGATGAAAATTAATGATGAGGCGGCGGCAGGAAGGAAGGATCCCATTCTCAGCCAAGACACCCCACTCGGATGCCCGATTCCTGCACACATCACCTTTCCAAGCCTGACATTCTCCTAGGCTACTTTGCTTTTTGTCCCGAATCGGTCATTTGACAAACACCTCATGTCCATTTTTGGCCAAATTTGAGTTATTACGCATATTAAATCGCTGGTGAAGGCTAGACAAATACTAGGGATGCACCGATAAGCAAATTGGCCGATTACCGATTACCGATTAATCGGTTGCTGATAATCGGCCGATTAATCGGCTGAGCCGATTAATGATAAGGATGATTGTTTTTAATACTGCCAATTTTACCATCACTGTTTTAACTCTCTTATACAATTCCGAGTTAAGAAATAGTAAGTAATTTATTTCCGAGAGAAGATTTTTTTTTCCATTTTCCTAATTTTCACAAAATAATTTTAATATTTTATCAAATTTTTTAGAACCAATTTCCATATTATTGTCAATAGTATTACATTAACACATTATTAATTATGTTAATTGGACATAAAAATTCAAAAAAAGGGAGGGGGAGTCTGTGGTGAGCACTCCAATTTAGGAGTACTTTTAATTTACATTTTTTAATGATTAGTAGCAATTTAATTCAACTTTTATTCTTTGTGAAAATTAGAGGTTATCTAAAAGCACTGTACTAAGGAGAAAACTGTCGCCACATGAAAAATGTGTTGCAACATTGTCTATGTATATTTATTCAAAGTTGGAGAATTAATTTATTAAAAACTTTATATCAACTATGAGGATTATTACTGTTAATAAAATTATTCATCATAGTTTCTTAGTGAAGGTATAATACTTTGAAGAATAATATTTAAAAAATATATTTGGCCTAATTTTGCCGATTATTAATAATCGGCAAAGTGACCGATTATGGCCGATCAATCGGCACTGCCGATTAATCGGTGCATCCCTAACAAATACCAAAGAAAAAATATGAAAATTAATTTTAGTAGAATTAGACCTTAACCCCTTATGTACCAAATTAATTTATCAATGATTTTTTTTAATATATTTCTTTTATTTTTTAGTTGAAAATACATCAAAAAACATATTTATCGAGTAAAAAATTTTGAAAATTTTGGGGGTCTAAGGCCCCCTACGCCTTAGGGCCCCCAAGAAAACTGTTTCCGATCGCAGGTACCATCTGTCGGCCTCTCAGCAAAGTACAAGGAGTGGTACTTAAAAGCTTCAGCATGATTCCAGCCATTTAGGATTCATAATACTAAATTAATATAAGCGGGACTTCTGAGTCCCGTCGGGGCATAAAGAGTTAACAACTGTATAAAAAAATTCATATAAATTTATGATATTAAATTGTGGACCAGCTGAGTTTTTTTTTTTTTTTTGGATTTCCCTATAGTTTACCTTTTTAGATATAGTTGTTTCTCACATGACCGATTCAATTAAAATGTTTGAAACCAGAAAAGCAACAATGAACATAAAGTCAAATTCTAGGATTTAAATCGTTTGGGTTTAAGAGGGTCATATCAGGAAAAGTGCTAACTTTAGTCTCAAATGAATTTTTTAATCACTTCCAAATAAAAACTGAAAATGTTTTATTTTCACATAGAAAACTTCGTCGCACATACAATCCATGACAACACTTACAGATTTGACTTTAATTTTTAACAATAGAACTCTTTTTATTGTTTCAAAATCATGTCAGCAGCGCATCCCGCGTTCGAATTAAAAAAAAAATCCTATGGATTGTAAAACATCGCAGCAGAACAAAAATACTACAGGAAATAACTTGTTTTATGTTCGTCGATGAAGATTAACTCTTGTATTTTAGATAAAATATATTAAGATAAATAACGAAAAGCAATTCCTGCTCGTCACAAGTTTTCATAACATGCTGGGAGTACAAACTTCCGGAATGATCATTTCTAGACAAAACATTTTTGGCGCAAATAAATTGTGCTGGGTGAACCCTTTTTGAGCAAGAGCCTACGACGCGACGGCCAGACTTTCGTTATTTTATCAAAGTTGAAAGTTTTTCTGCGCATGTCCCCAGCACAGGTAAGAACGATCAACGAGTACGAAGTTTGGACTGTGGTTACTTGGGCAGGTACCGGCACTAAAGATGTATTAAATCAACTTCGTTAAAGTATAAAGCTCAAATTTTAATTATTTCTTCGGAATAGCATTAGAAATCACTTCATTCATTGTCAGACACCTAGAATGGTTTCAACCCCCTGCCAGACGACTGTGCCAGGGGAATGTATATTTTAATATAGTTGCGTAATATTTGCAAAACTATTGGAATATTATTTGTTACAAAACTACCCATACATGTAGACACAAATCATGGACATAATAAATAATATGTCTCCTAATTAAACTTATCAACATTAGTAAAATTACTTACCAGAGGACTGTTATCGCAATGACCAAGATGCATACTTTTATCACAAATATGGCTCTCAAACTACACAAAGTAGCGTTTCAAAGCCGTTCTGGGCAAATTTGACAAATTCACACTGATTACGTTCAACTTCATGCCAAAAAACATTTGCAAGAGTAATAGATTTTTTCTACTGCAGCTTTGAATTTGTGGCAGGGGACTGTTTGAAAAAACTCCGGACAGAACTTATAGGGTTGATTCTCTGTTAACTCGTAATTCGCAGTCCAAACCGAGTATTTTAAAAATAATAAAGTAATAAAGTAATTGTCACTCTTAATTCAAGTAAAGTAATAGTACTTCGTAGCCCAATTGTATTTAGAGCGATAACAAGTTTTTTTTATAGAAATTATCTAAGCCCTAAAAACACTGTCCCCTGGCTGTCCCAATCGTATAGTTTAACATGAAAAGGTAATACCGTGAAGTCGGGTTACTTGGATCCTAGGCGGTTAGTTGAGCCCATTACAGTAAAATGATAAAATCTAGGTTTTGTACTTATTAGTTGAAGACTTGCACGTAGTTCCTCGTTTCTCCGCTAGGTAGAAGCACTCTGCAGTCTCTAACGCTAGTACCAAACCCAGATTTTATCATTTTACTGTGGGCTCAAGTAAGCTCCTTGTGGGTTCAAGTAACCCGACTTTACGGTATTTCGAAAAACCTACTAACACTACAAAAATTTGGAAATTAATATCTAAAAATAGAATGATGCAACTATCTATTTTTAATGAAATAAAGTCTAGTTACGTATTTCTAAAACTTAATATTGTCATGTAAGTTCTGTCCGGAGTTTTTTCAAACAGTCCCCCGCCACAGATTGAAAGCTACGATAGAAAAAATCTATTACTCTTGCAAATATTTATTAGCGACAATGGTTATCACTGGGTACTATGAGGACTTATGAAAAAATACTTAATTTATGAATCTGTTAATTCTACAAAACTGAGTGAAAAACAAAAATTAGTCTGTGTACCTGCAGACAATAGTTCTCCGACTACGTCAGGGGTGGCCAACCCGCGGCAAGCGTGCCACTTGGGGCACGCTTGGAAGTTGTTGGAAGGGCTTGGAGGATGAAGGGGCTAAGTTTCATTTCAAAAAATGAACACTCTAGACAATGGTAAGCAATGGATACAAGTAAGCAAATAAAACTTGGTACATCACAAAGTAGATATCATTAGACCAATATCATACGCACACTGACTACGAACCCAGGAAACAAATAGCTGCAACAACTACAACAATAAAACTTTGAACTTTAATTACTCGCAATTTCTGTTTTGTCACTTAACCCCTTCATCTACCAAGCCCTTCAATTATTAAATAAATTGAAAAACACATTATGGTCCAAAAGTATCTTATCATACGGAATGCAGAGTTATTTTTAATAATAAAATATCCTCATCACTTAAACAATCCAGTAAAAGTGATTGGCATTTTCATCGGGAATATCACCAATTAACCTTCAATGAAATAAGTAGCATCATCAAGGAAGACGTAATTAAGAGGGTGCACTGCTATTTGTTAGTATATTTATATGAACTTGTATATCGATTCATTGGAGAAGATCTTTGAAGAAAATTCGGTTAAAGTAATTTCTATTTTTACTGCACTCCACTTAGAAGAAAAAATTTTGAAATGTTTTTCCAAACTTGTCAATTTTTTTTTATTTGTAATAAAAAAAAAATAGCACCCAATTATTTACAAGCAATAGACGATACAGTATTTAAAAACTTACTAACTGAAAATACTTTGCAAAAGGGTGCATTAATTTTAAGAAAATTAATACTGCAAATAGTATGTAAAACAGGTAAAAAACGGCAAGTATGTAAAACAGGTTTACGTTGGTTACTGTGAACTGCCATTATAACTACTCAAAATTTCTGGAGAATTATTTCTCAGGCAATTTCCAGGCAATTTCCAGAGAAAGTCAGAGATTATTTTCAAAGTTTTCTAAGAAAGAATGCATATTTTGACAATCTCGAAGAGCTATATTTGATTCTAAAGAATGCGTTCAGGAGCTGATGTTTATTCTCAGTGCTAGAAAAAAGAAGACGAAGAGCTCGAATGGTGTATGATGTCTTTAAGCTTCCTAAACTCAACTTCAATACAGCTGATTGTGTAGTTGATTAAGCTAACTGTGCTGTAACAGAGCTATCTCTTACAATATACCAAAAAAGACTTGAAAGAAATAAACGAATATCAGCTTACAGAATTAAATTTCGAGGAATTTTCCTGTCAGTTCTTGCAAACTGGCTGTTGAACATTTTGTAAAACACATATCTTAAACTGCAATGAGAGTTTGGTGAATGAATATATTCGTGTCAAACTTCAAGCTAGAAAAGAACTTCCAACGCTTTACTAAAAGGTCCAATATTATCCGAACACGTAATATTTAATATGCATGACGTATTATAAAAAATTCTAATTTGCAGGTTCAAAATATATATAAATATATATATTCTCCCTTTAGCTAATTTCAGAAAATATGCAAAAATATTGCAGAATGATCGAATAATGATTATGATTAATACTACCATCTAATTAATCATTTAATGAGTTATTTTTGAGAAAATTTCTGCACTGTTATTTTAAAGTTTCTGATATTTTTTTTCATTTTCCTCCAAATTTTGATGCCAGAAAGGCATATTTAAATATCCGCTAAAATCGATAAAACATTTTATGGATCCTTTCTGGCTCTTTCTGTAACATTTCCATTGCATCCCAATAAAATATTTGGAATTCATTTTTTATTTTTTTTTATACAAAAAGTGCTATTTTTTCTCTTATTTTTCTGTTTTCCAGGGCGAAAGGGGCCGGCCAGGTATTTTTTAGTATTCAAGAACTTTTTGTGAGTTCTAACTAGTTCCAAGGAGAAACTTTTCCGAACTATCCAAAAATGGAATTCCAAAAAAAAAAAAACATTTTTTTCGGCCTTTTTCGGCCTATCCTACTGCCCAAGGGCCATTCCATGAAAAGTGAAACCTATTGGTCAAAAATTCATATTGCAGTTATGTTGCTATGTTATACATCATTTTAAAGCTTAAGATGTATATTTTAAGAATCCTGCATTGGTTTTTTCGTGAGAGTTAGAATAATACTTGTTTTCTTAGTTGGAAGTACGATATTCACGAACTTGTAAAAAATCAGAAAAAAGAACACATTTTCAAATGCATATTTCTCATCGAAAAATAAAAACAAAAATAACTACTTGTAGCACAATTTTAACTACTAAGACGGTACTATAATAATATACATTTATTAATTTCTTTTGAATTTATCTAAATAGTGTGATTGAAGTTTGAAAAAAAGAAGTTTGATGTTACGTCTGTAACAAAAAAGAAGCAAAAGTTGTCATTACGTCCTAAAAAATCAAAATTTAAAAAAACCCTTAATGATCCTTTTAGCAAATTCTTAGAGTAATTGCTCACCATAGTTAAAAATATTGTAACTGATTTAGTTTTTAAATTAATGCTGTTACAGACGTAACATTTCGGACATAACAAATGGCTCTATGTTACGTCCGTAGCAAAAGTAAATTTCCAATTAAATAGGTAAAAAGCACAGGATGAGCAATACATGTATATAGCATATTACGGTACGAGTACTAAAGTTTCTGGTATTCTGATTTTGAAATTTTTAATTATGTCGGCATGTAATTGACGTCAACGACGTCAATTACATGCCGACATAATTGTCGATTACCGTCGATTGATTGTCAACGACGCTCTTTCCTTTTTTCATTGTGCAAACTCCATTGCAGAAAAAGTTAAAATTATTTATATGCCCCAGAAAAATGTTTTAAAGCTGACGCCAAAATTGGAAGAACGGTGTGCTAACATCGCGAATTCGCCAAAAGCCCGCGAAATGTTGTTTTCGAACAGAATACGAAAATGCCGTTCGAATTTCGAAAACGTCGGACGAAAAAGGACACATTTTTTCATTCAAAAAAAATTATCAAAATTAACCAACTGTCACCAAGAAGGTTAAATTTTAGTTTGGTACTAGTATTCTGCTATATCATCCAACATTTTCAAATTTTTAAGTTCTCCTAAGACCAATCACTGATTCCAGGGAGGAATTTACTTTTCGCGATTTTTTTATGTAGCAGCCCCATTATGCATTAATTTTAAGAATACAAATAAATAAATTTGTGTGAAAACTCTTCTAAACTTTTCTTGCGTCAATCTTTCTTGGAAATAATTGTCTTAAGCTGCATTAATTTATTGTTACATATTGACATATCGGCATATGCTCTCAACTCCCCCAGACTTACCCAAATTTTCTAAAACTGTTACAGTATAACTTAAAATATTCAAATAATGTGTTAATTAATGCTACTGTATTGTTTTAGCACAAAAATCTTTGTTTATTCCTGCTTTAAAATATTTTTTTCTACTTTCAAATCAGAGATGTTACGTCTGTAACACCACTTTGTTTCGTCCGTAACAAGTTTATGAATTTTTTTCACAAATTCGGCAGCCAAAATCCACACAATCTTTATTGTTTTAGAAAGCTTGAAGTCTCTAGAACACGTATTTAAAAAAAAAGTTCAAAATTTTCGTATAATTCAGAGGAATATTGTAAGTTGTATGACATAGTCGAGTTTTTCCTGTTTTGTGAATTACGTCTGTAACAGGCAGTTTTTAATTTCTGTATTTTTTTGTAATTAAGCAATCTGCACGCAAATTTAATGTAGCATAAACATCATCAAGTTACACTACAGGAAAAAAAAATGAAGACTTTCATCAGCTCAAACCAGAATTATTTGTGTTCAAAGTCTGCGATTGTTACGTCTGTAACGATGGAATTGCCCCCAAGTAACCACAATCTAAACTTCGTACTCGCTGATCGTTCTCACCTAGTGCTGGGGACATGCGCAAAACAACTTTCACCTTTTATAAAATAACGAAGGTCTGGGCACCTTGGGCTCTTGGGCTAATTGTACATCGACCTATGTGTACACCCCAGCAAGAACTGTAAGTGTATTTTCATTAATGTATTCTACTCATAACGTCAATTGCAAGATTTTAGGTTAATTTTCTATAGCAGTTCGTGAGAAGCGTTGTAACTGTTTTTTAAAAGATCATACTGATAATAAGATTTGCAAGTTTTCGAAGTTAATTTTACTAGTATATGCACATACAGTAAATCCATGAAAAGTTCTTTTTTATGAATGTTCCATTTTAATTTTGTAATTAAAGGCAAACTCGTAGTTAAAAGCAAGTATAGTTAATGGACGTAAATGGTATGGGAAGCATTTTTTGTTATGTTCGACA
Source organism: Uloborus plumipes (assembly GCA_038373865.1). Classification (NCBI taxonomy): domain Eukaryota; kingdom Metazoa; phylum Arthropoda; class Arachnida; order Araneae; family Uloboridae; genus Uloborus; species Uloborus plumipes. Next base: position 2,778 of record JAXGGA010014731.1, on the reverse strand, counting down.
CCGAGACTTCAATGAAAATTATTCAATTAGTACAAAATTTAAAGAGATTACATCCATGAGATAGAAAATATTACTTTGTATACAAAAAAAAAATATATATATATATGTACCTTGAAAATTGTTGCTCAGCATGAACATTTGCGCATTTTAGTGTCGGACGTAAAACAAATTCTTTTACAAATCAAAATGAATTTTATTTTACCCATTTTTTTACTATTACCTTTTGTGCACTGTATATTTAAACGGTTATTCATCTTACTTCTTTATATTAGTGTGCCTTTTGGGAGGAAAACCGAGTTTCTTTGAGAGTCGGCAAATGTGGTTTAAAACTGCTCAAGAACTTGACCTTAGTTCAACAACTTGTAACTTATTTAAACTGAAATTATCAAATTTTTGACTAATATTTCAAAATATACAACTCTTCACCTTTAAAATGATACCTTGTTTGCTTGAAAATATTAATTTTGAAAATTTGATCATCTGGTTGACTTTATCGTGGAATTGAAGGGTCTTCGTTTTCAACAAAATGCAAGTCATCCACTACCTGTTCTGACGTAAAAATTTCTTCACATTTAACCAATTTTGTTTGTTTATTGATGTGAATAAACCTATCTGTTGGGTTCATTATAAGGACTGGGATTCCCTCGTTGTTTTGCTTATTCACCGAGCGGGCAATAAAAAAATCTCTACCATAAAAAAATCCCCCCAAATGTTCATCTCAGATATTTTAGGGACTTCGCTACTCGGCTTGGGTTCTACTAAGCACGGCCAAATCTCGAACGCTCCTTTAACTCCTCCAGCTCTCGACGCTGGCCCCGTGGGTATACCAGGCTTGCCTTTAGCCTACGAAGAGAAGACCTGCTCTTACACCTACGAGCCGCTTTTAGGCTTGTTGGTTATTATCGCTGTTGCCCGGTATTTCTGCGCAGTATGAATGTTTTATTTTTTCCAAGGCTGTTGCCAGGTTCTCCAGTGCAGTACAATCTTATATCCAGAACAGCCCTTTCTGCTCGAATTTCAATCTCTTTTCTTTGGGTTTTTTAGGCAATTTCGGAGCTGCTTTCCTCTTCACATAAACTAAACTACTGAACTTCTTTACCATTTTATGGACTGTAGATTTTGATATTGAAGTGTAGTGTTCTCTGGTCAAAGTGGTAAACCCATATTTCCATATTTTAAGTCATTTACGGTCTTTCTGTGTCGGGGTGTCACTTTTAATAGGCGGTCAGATGATTTTTTATTCCCATAACCATTTCTAAGTGGCAAAAAATTACTTACACCTTTATACGATCTGTTTAAAAGCTTATCCATTTATATATTCGATTTTCAACACTTTTAAAATGCATCAATTTCCCCCCTGCTCATCCCGCAAAAGACTGCAACAACGACCCATTTTATTTGATTACAACTTGATGTTCAAATCTATTTAAAAAACTCCACAGCAGCCAACATAATCCCGTAGTACAACTAGGCAACGATTTTTATGCAAATTGTTTGGAAACAAACGTTATTGGTGCAAAATTTCTGAAGGAAGACCTATCTTTTCAAAACGATCTGAAAATAAAAATTTGCATAAAATAAGAAAGAATTATTTATTTTAAAGACATTTCTTCATAAATAGTTATAACAATAACTGATTAATTATCTCTGATAAATGATTGTTCTCAATTAAGAGTCAAAATGTAGAAAAAAGTACGTGGACCTATCATTTCGGTAATGCATCCTTAATGATGTTACTTTATCTAGATTTACCGCCCATAGTGCACTAAATTTATCTGAGATTTTTTGCAGTTTGACTTTCTAGTAAATGATACTTTTCAAAAATAATTCACACTCGAAGGGTGAGATAGCACGAATAGAAGCTCATGAACAGATCAAATTTGGCTGACTTTTTTCTTTTCATTTCATTTTGGAATGTCACCAGATGCCATTCTTCAAAGGTTATTTGAAGAAAAAGAAATTAAAAAATGAAGTTGGAGAAACACCAACTGTGATTCACACATTTCGCCAGACTAGAAATGACTCCATTGCTATGTACTCTCCCCAATTATTAAATTACACTGCTGAACAAGGTTTCTGTTCCTCATTGAGTAAGTGGAAATTTTTATACATTCGACGCTCGTTATAACGACCACTCGTTAAGAAGACCGTCCTAATGTAACGACAACCCACAACTGCATCCCAATATACCCTATGTTCTACCTCTTATAGCGACCACTCGTTATTAAGACCGTGCTTTGTAGGTTGGAGACGGTTGTTATATCGAGCTTCGACTGTATTTTATGGGGTCCTGAAAAAGAATATGACAATAAAAATATTCCATCACGCACAATTTTTTGATTGAAAATTTAAATTTACTAACATTTATTCAATACATGTACAACATTTTTCAATATTTTCGTAAGATTATTTCATTATGCAGGAATAAGCTATTGAACCGATGACAGGCCATTTCTATTAGGGATAGTTTTTGAGCGATCAATGAACAATTGCCATTCTTCTGCATTATATGGACAATTTAAAGCAGATAACGAAGTGAATTATGCTTCTTCTCTCTCTTTACATGTTCTATTGCTGTAATAATTAAAAAAATGTGTTTTTAATTATCAAATTCGTCTAAAAAATTGTAATGTACTTAAACTCCTATAATATACCTTAGGTAATCCAAAACGTATAAATGAATTTTCTTAAAAGGAGGGTGAGAGAAAATTTCTGCAAGTATATTCTTTTCCAGCACCTTGAAATCTGTAAGAAACACCCAAAGTAAATTAAGGGACA